>JABFQM010000039.1:0-67683 GCA_022816865.1 Zelostemma sp. ZL-2020 | reverse complement strand
GAATTTTAAGAATAAAACGAAACAAAGGGCATAAAACGAAAGTATTTTCGTGATAAACGGTACTAAAACCGAGATTTTCTCGAAAATCATGCTAAAAGTCATGAAAAATGTACAAATCCGCGATTTGACAGCCCTGTCAAAGTTTATCGGAAAACCAAAAAAAAAAGATTTTAGGAGTTGCTCATGTTTGCTATTTTATTTTAAGTGCAGCAAAATACATACCCATCTCTTCATTTTGAAATATCGGGCAATGAAAAACTGTAAGTAAGCGCCTCTCCACTCGCAATCGCATCATTTCCCCTCTTGACTTTGACAGGGCTGTCAAATCGCGGATTTTTGTTTCGTTTTATTAACGAAATTCAACCCAAAAAACTGGAGCAGAGTCGCGATTAGGCTGTCCTCGTCTAATTCTCGCTTCGTCCTTTTCTCAGAGAGAGACAAAATCGAGGTATGGAGCCCCCTTAAACTAATATAATCTAATCTTGAAGAACATATAGAAAGATACAAGAAATGTTTAAGCAATTTATTCTTAATCCATCCAACTTCATTTTAAGCATTCAAAATAAACGTATAAAGTATACCGATGCTGTGTTACAGCAAAAAGATCGCATATCAGAGACAATGAGGACGTTCCATTATCAAATGCAATTTCTTGTCCAAATGTATCCCAGTCGCTTCATTAAAGTCGTTCATTATTATCATCTTCGAGAAGCAAATTTCAGTATGCATCGAAGCGTGAAATTCGCCACATGAAATTCACGTACAAAGTAAATTGTAATAAAGAGACGCGTGTATCAGGCAACGGCATATCTCGCTGACTTCCATGTTCAGTTAACACCGTGCGCTAGCTTGAAATAGCGTTACAGAAAATATTTGAATGTGAATAACAAGCACTGTTGAGAAATGAAATTCCAAAACATTTCAACAATAGTGCATCGGTAAAGACTGCGGGCTATTTTATCCGTTATGTAAATCGATGCAAAATAATGGCTTCCTGTCTACCCCTCGCTCACGGAGTACGACTGCAAAAGCGCAAAATAAGCTAGTTTTATTATATTGCCGATGCTGGTGTTACACTAGGATGCATTCCTCGGCATATTCTAATTGACTTTCTCATTTAAAAAAAGGAGACGAAAAAAAGAGACTCGCTGACCGCCCAATTTGTTTTTATTCCGCCTTGTAACTCAAATTTCAGACGTCAATCAAGATCGATTATTTTCTCTGTAATTAGAAAGAAAAAAATGCAGGAAAACCTTCAAGTTCCTTGTAAGGGCCTTCAATATCATAATCGATTAAGTCTGAAAAAGGGCTCGGATTAATTGTTCAAATATCAGCTGAAGTCAATGTTGGCCATGGAAAAGTCTGTATAGGCGGCCTGAATTCCCGCAGCGTCGGAAAAAAAGTTGCTGGTGTAGGTAAAGCTCCGGCACGCCTAGAGAAAATTACGGGAGTTTCAAGGAAATTCCGGTCAGCCTGACAGATCGATAGAGCAGCAACGAGAACCGCGCTGTTTACGTGAAAATCAAGATCAGTTCGCTTGCTACTTTTCGATCGAATTACAGTTGCAATTACGTCGCTTTCTGCACTTTGATTCTGCAATCATTGCATCATTACATTATTTTCCGAAACTTAGAAAATTGAAAACATTCATCCCTCGAAAACTATGAATACATTTCTTGTCAAATTGTATTCTTTTTCAGCTGAGCTCTTATAAACAATTATTATAAAAATTTTTTATCCGAGAAATCCAATATTTTCGCGTTACATACCTACAATATATTCCGGTCTATGCCATTTTCTAGATTTAATGTTCTAAAAAGCTCTATTTTGTTAAACAGAGTAGGGTAATCAAGTTTCGAACGAGAAAAGAAATTTGCCGAGAAATCCCACCACGTCGTATGAGTTGAGGAATAAAATTTTCTTCTGATGTTCATGGTCATAAAATGTTGAGTTCCATTCGTCAAATGGGGACTTCTGAATGAGATAGTGGTTACTTTTTAATAAACGAAATAAACAAACGAAGTGTGGAAAAACCTGTGCACTTTTTGAGAACGGCCGATCATGAATAATAGGCACGGGAATTTGAGAAATAATTTTATCGAATTAACATGAAAATTTTTTGCCATTGCGAATGTTGACAATGAAATCCAGTACATATGAAATGATTGATGAAATTGAAAACTGGGTCTAATTTTGTTTTTAATTAATACTTCTTCCAAAGAAGGTCACAAATTTGATTATAAGATGTATGGTTTTTTATTAAATTGGATACAAAATGTTTCTGCTATTATCCATATGTCATTCGTTCTTGTATAATACATATCTAACTGAGTTACAGTATTTTCATAATTGATTCATCTTCTGCTTTTTTGATCGGTTTTATTTGCATAATACATTATATTATGCACTGAGTGACATGATTAAGTCAATTCTACTGTTTTCAATCATGGCGCGGTGATGAACACGCGATGTATTTAATCGCGGACAGATATTGTTTTTCCATTATACTGCCACGAAGAAGGTACAGTTTTCAAAGTAAAATATGAATATATTGGAAATTTCATCTCAAAAATTACAATTTAGATCGCACGGTGTGAGACATATATCACGCTCCAAATAATTTAATATCACAAAACAATGAATTTATATGTTGCACGATGCTGAGATCGTTATCATGCAAATTATAATTTCGGCGATATTACATCGTCATGAGAAGTATTCAATGTTCAAAAGCGTTTAGTAATAAAACGATTTTCGTTAAAACAAGCTTTAAAAAATGTTTTTCATTAGTTTGATTTTCATACTAATATTGAACCTTCAAATCATATTGTGGATTAGCGATCAAAAATTTATACTATTAACTTGGCAACTTGAGCGAATTCCAAAATAATAAACATCCTCATATACAGACAAATAATGCTACACCAATCATTTTAATCGAACCCTTTCCATTCTGTAGTTCGTGATATGATGATTTTATGGTTTCTGCGGTGTGGAGAATTTTTGGACATTATCGAAGAAGAAATTTGATCCTACCTATAGATTTGAACCCACGGCCTAACAGTTCACTATCTACTCGACCACGCTCACACTCGAGGAATTCTTCGTCTATATTAATCGTCTTGAAGAATCCTTTTAAACAATGTTATTATCAAGTCTCAATTTTGAACTGCACGAGGGATGGGGAGAGAGAGGATAGCACGTGAATCTTGCTGAGGGGCGATGAACTCTGTACTCCCCATGGAAAACTAAAGGTATGCAAGTATAGCGGGATAAGCACATTTGTTACATGACGTATTATATGCGGCATATATCTTCAGTTTTCTATGAATTCTTCAATAAAAACTCATGAATTTGTATGATTTGTACGTTTGACAAAGCCATAATAATTGCATTATCAAACATTTCGATTGAAGTTTGGTACCAGGGATCGTAAGTCATGCAGAAAACCGCTGTACTTTTCGTATTTTGAATCCAAAAATAACAACAATACAGAAAATAATTCCCTATTGAGAGCGCTTAACGAATAAATCTTCACATCTAGATTCAGTAGTATTTTTTCGACGATAAGAGAAGATTAAATTCAAAGAAGCTTAAATTTAGCGTCCGTTGAAATGGAAAGCATTTGCGAGTTCAGAGGAAAAATAACAAGGAAGAAAATAACAAGGCCTTTTTTCTTTGAAAGAGCTCTCTGCTGAAATTCATTCTATGTAACTTTTCTTTTTTCTTTGACTCGAAAGTAAGCCGAGAAACATTATTAATCGAATAATTGTTCCATTAATTACAGTATTTTCATTCATTTTTTTTCTCTAAATACGAAATTGATCTCTCATCTTAAAAGTCTTATTTGTCTTGCAATTCGGTCGTTCAATGGGGGTGTTATAAATATTTTGCGTAGAAGAGAGGCTGAGCAGTTACTCGCGACTGATATAGCAATATACACGATAATAAAAGCAATTTGACAGTAACGCCAATTTGCATCGTAAACACGTAATGGCACTTGTAGCGTCAAGATCGTATCAGAGTTGATTCTCTTCTTTTGTGCGCCATCCTTGGCTCAAGTCGAAATGCATGTGCAATCAAACTTTTTTTTGCAATCCCCTTTTTATAGCTATTGAATCGATCCCATGACATAAATAGATTAATACACGAGAAAATGAAATTGCTCGATTGAAATCACAAAATCGCCATCCCGCAGAATTTTACGTTATAAGATTTCGATTACGATTATGGAACAGTATAACAATACTTCAATAGCTTTTCGGTTTTACACATTTATCCAAACAGTTATTATTATTGGAAAATTGTTCAATAATTATTTACCAAGATGAATATGCCTCGATAATGACCAACTTAGGGTACGAATAACAAAATGTGCAACACTTACAGCATTTTTATTCGGAAATGTACCCAGGTGTATAGGATGTTACTTTATTTTGTTTTGTTTTTTAATAATCTTTTCTAATTCAAAAACACGAGTGTTGGTGTAATTTTACACTTCTAAACTAATGTCATGTCAATTCAGAAGAAACTGAAAACTTGCACATGTCAAACCGACCTTTACTGGTACACTTGCGATATAAATGCAATAAAAATATACCAAGTAATTTTAAGGTATAAAAAATTATTCTGATTAAAAAGGCGTAAAAAGCGTAGGGAACTGATGGTATTAATATCGTGACTCGAGTAGATGAGCTATAATTAAAAATATACCCTCATGAAATGCAGGTCGAAAATGTGAGTCAGTGACACGTTAGGGAGCATGTTAACGACATGATCCATATTCAGCGGAGCGAATGCCTAATACGCGATTACATGTATATTTCAGAGTATCGGACGAACGGCTCGTAACTGAATAATGACCGAGCGAATGATATTATTGCACTCAGATTGGCACGGAGGCACATTGACGTGGTCATGCCGCCCCGGACTCGCAAGAAACATGGCTACGTGCACTATGCAGGCAGGCAGGCCCCGCTATCGGAAAATCAGCTATATTGCGGAACATCCTACACAGGTAGGAAGCGCGCTCGTTACGAATATCGTATACGTCGACGGATACGATCACGACATTGCCCCGGTACAAATTCTCAGCTCGCATATTAACGCTCGACGTTTATCGAGTGCATACCTACCGTTTCATCTTCTGCCGCATTCGGCTGATGCCGAAACGGAATTCGGCAACTGTTGCGTGACTCGGCGTGACACAATTAGGGAGCTTGTAAAATTGCCAAAGCGGCCTGACGCTACATTTCGTATTAATTCCGATAATCCACATGATAATTTTGAACTGCATCTGCGATTCGTTGCGTATATCTTCATACGGTCACAATTTTCGAGGCTTCGGCTTCCCCTATTCGAAGTTGAATATCGACGTACGGCTCAGTCTGGCATTACATGCATGCACCCGGACTCGTTTTCACGCCGTCGTTTCGCATGGGAGGAGTCGGTGGAAAATAGTTACGCGGCGAATTCGACGTAACTATCGTTATTGTGAATATAATCCGCGCCATCCAAGTTATACATGTTTCCCACTTTCGCAATGCCCGATGTATCCGGGCTGGAACTGCTGTTACGTGGCGTAACTTTGACTCGAACATAAGCAATTAAAGAGGAACGTGACGTGGATACAATCATTGGTTAAACAAGTGCCGCGCGCTATCTCTTCGTGTTTTCCTGAAATATTTGGAATCTCAAATTCAAAGGGAAGAAAGCGATCCTACGGAGATAATGCGAATCTCTTTGTGGAGAATAAAATATTAATTGCTGATAAATTTTACGGCTTTTGAGAAGTATTTTTATACGTCAACTGTTTGAAATTCTATACCCAAAAAATGTCGTGCTCTCTAAATATTACGCGAATCAGGTATTCCGGAGAGAGCCAAGCGCATTCGCCGCAACGCGATTTTGTCGATTACTGAATAATAATACGCGTGTCACTTTTTTTAAGATTTTGCTTGTAATTTTGACACGGCGTTCAGCGTTTTTCATGAAATTCGCAATAAAAGCTCAATGCTCCGTAGAAATGGTACACGTCGTCCACGGGTATGGAAGAAGCAATCGATCCACGGTGATTCACGATAAGCAATTTTATCGGCGACAAAGTAACAATTTGACCCACACTGCGTACTACTACCTCGGATTCCGTACCGGTTTCTCTGCTGATCAGGTCACCTATAGTATACCAGTTTCCGATATCATCGGTTTTACGTGCAGCAGTAAGTTTAACGAGCGTTTCTGGTACGACTACATCGCATTACCCAGGAGCAGGGAACGGCAGCAGTAAAGCATAAAAGTAAGAAAGGACAGTTCTGCCGGATGACAACTCTTTCTCGTCGTGTTACCCATTGCACGCGCCGCTATACCGTAACATATTTTTTTACGGAAATATTTCGCAAGTTGCGAGCGAGTTCGAAAAGAGACCGTTGAACCGAGAACAGTCGCAAACTCTCGAGAAACTGCATAATCTTCGAAAACACGCTCATCGCGAGTCTGGAAAATATTTAACTTCTTCTCACGGCAAGTTTCGCCGAACCTATTTCAAAGTTTTTCCACCGGAGTCCATCTCATAGGCACGTTTCCAGTAGCGAACCTCTTCAACCGACTTAGCTCCCTCCTTTCGTACTTTTCTCAAAGTGCTCCGAGCGTTTAGCTCTATTGGGCCGTACTTGAGATCGCGGCGGGTGGGCCATTACCGGCTGATATATTATCGGCTTCAAAAGTATAATCGTCTGGGCAAGAACTGACCGCTCGTTGCTCTTTAGTCCTTTCCTGACTCGATTCAACTTTTACCGCTCCTTTTTTCCGCCTCCGCGCTCTATCGTCTTTAGCTGCTCGAGTGGTCTGACGAGAATTTCAAGAATTCAGGTTCCCGTTGAAGACGTGAGTTCTTGGCTCCGCTAATGAAACGATAGCGATAGAAAAATTGAACCGCGCAATCGGAATTGCGCACCCCCACCCTCAGCCCCAAAATACAAAGGGGTTCTTGAACAACACAAAATGAACGTTATTAAATTGAGACCAGTAAAGTTCGGTTATTACGTTGTACTCCGGAATCTAAGAGAGTTTACGAGAAGAGCAGCTGTTGTCGTTCTCGTCAATTTTGTCGCAGCGACAGCACGTGCACCCCATTTACCCCATTTGTCACAAAAATCCAAGTTTTGTCAATGATGCTCGATCTTCCAAGCAACAAACAACGAAGCTGTTAAAATTAAACGCAATCAAACAAATGACTGAAAATCTCGAGATGAAATCACACTTTCTTCACGAGACAATATAAGCAGTGCTAAGCCCGAATTTTGATATTGCCGAGATCGCGCAGGTTCAACATTTGTGCGGGGACGAGGAAGTTGGAGTTTCGTAATATTGCGTTGATAAGACGTTCCTAACGGAAGCAATGGTGTGCAACGGGAGAGGCTGTATCGTCAACCGCTCAGTGCTCGAACACTTTCCGCATTAGCATGCAAAGTGTCGCGTCAATACGACCCTCAAGGGTCTTATAGAAATGTCTCAATAACGCTACACCTCTCTTATAACCGACCTTCGTTTGCCTTCCGACCATAAAACCCCACTTTTACTTTGCTTCTTCCGATGGATAAAAAAGTGCCCACACAAGTATCGCTTTCGTACTTTTCGGAGCAATTTTTGTCAATGAAATGTAATGTTGTGTCGCGCCTTCTATCTCAATGTAATTTCGGGACACTGTGAAACGCATTGTTCAACTATAAATGATAAACATTGTAATTCTGCTTTGGCTTTGCCGAGCATGAAAAGCGCCGAGATCAATGTATACTCAGTCTGTTAACACAATACCGTTGTGCTGCAGATAGTCATTTCATTTATGAAACGTACACCGTGGGAACAGGGACATTTTATCAATGTAAGTACTCGACGTGCCAGTTATGAAAACAACGAGGCACGCTGAGAATAATGTTATTTCGAAAATAGCAACGAAAAGTTGAAAAAACTTGACAGCGATTCTTTATATTCTTCCGTTTGTGCCTTCTCTTCAACTCTTTATGCGTTCCTTCTTATAATTTGCGTCGCGATTGTCCCATCAAAGTTGGACCCAGTCGTAAATTAAGGTTTTAAAAGTTTCGAGAATCCGCATTATTTTCAATGTTATACCCCGCCGTTGAGAAGCGCGCCAGGCCCCCGGGGGAGGAATATATTTAAACTATGTAAAATGAAGGGTAACGCATTGTCCACTGGTGGTATAGTTAAAACTTATGCCGTAATTACTTTCATTTAGCAGTATCCGCCTTCGTCTCTCTGGAGATGGCGTCGCCAGTTCTGCCCCACTTATTCACGCGCTAACAACTACTTTATCACAATACAAGTTGCGGGCCCGTGTCTCGTTCCACGTAACGTAATGCACTTCCGGCCGACGAAAGCAAACGCCCAAGCTCTCGGAATCATTGCCACTAAATGACGCAAATTTCGCAAATTCCGCACGCTCCCCTTACCGTATTTTTGCCAATCTTCCACGGCATTGTGCCTTATTCGCGCGCGGTGCACGATCTAAAAATGACTTATTGATTGATCGCGATATCCTGCCGATATTTCCCTCGGCAACGCTCTCGTGACTATATCCCCTTTATTTACAGCACACATCACGCTCGCTGCAACTGTTGCTATTGTTGGAAATTGGGCTTCCGTTTTAATCTATTCCCTTTCTCTTGTTTAACATTTAGCTCGCTCGCACACTCTTTCACGTTCGCAGTCAAAGGTTCAAAAGCTCGATTGATGGGATTTTAATGATCTGTTGATTTTGTAATTCAACCGCAATTTTGCACAAGGGCTCGATGGTATTTATTTTTTACCTCGTTGTGCGAAAAAAGCTCTTTTCATCGAAAAACGTAACTTTGGACCGCAAAAAGTCGATGATTTGCGGAACGTCCGGTGAAAATAGCGAAAATAGCGAGAGTCACGTGACAAGGTGAAGTAGAGGTGTCCAAAAAGTCGTAAAATACGGCCTTAATCGAACGCGGCATCGGTAACGTGGCCACTTGTAAATCGTCTTCGAGAGACGCCGCTGATAATCGCGTGTTGAAATCTTGTTCCCATCTTAGCCGGGATGGGAGTGTGGCTTTAAAATCCTTGTTGGCGAGCAGATTTTGCGCTGGGCTTTTAGACCGCTCTAGACTGCGTGCGGGACTAGTGAAGTTAACGGGACTGTCATGCTAGAGAAGAGCGACGAAATTTCGATTTATCCGGGCTTTGTTTACGAGCGTTAGTCTGGGGAAAGGAGGGCCGTAGAGATCTCGTTAATCCGTGAAAAAGACGCTCGGCGCATCAGACCTCTCGACCCCTTTTTTTTCCAAGTCGTGAAATTTTGTTACGGTCGTTAAGCACCGCGTAGAGATTCGAAATGCGCCTCTAAATTACTCGCGTATGAATTTCAAGCGAGCGCAGATTTTTCACCGTCCCGAAATGCGCATCGCTTCAATCTGATTACTCGGGTTTATGATAGCCGGTCTCTAATTTCAACGAGAGACGCTTCGGCGAAACTCGGCGCAAAAGCCACTGACAAAATGTCGAAACGAGCGTGACGCACGCGTCCGGTCATCACGTTCGACGTTTTTCATTTCCGACTGGCCGGACGCTCGGCAAAAAGAGGACCCGCACACGTCACGTAAAACAACGAACGTACAGGGGAAGAACGAGTCCCACTGATTTTTGTCCGTCGTTTTTATGTTCGCGAGCGAGCAGTTTGTGATGCTCGGCGTTGCGACAGTGTCACGACGGCTTTGAAAAATGCCCGTTACTTCGGCCAATGCCCGCCCAGCAAAAAGTTTTCGCGAGTTCTTTTAAAACGTCGCCGGCGATTGGTATTTTCTCCCGCCACTTTCAACATTTTGTTTCGCCTCGGAATCGCCCGAGTTGTTTTTTTTCTTTGCTGCATTTTTCAGGATTCCGTGCTCAACGTTCCCTGAAGCGAGCGGGCTTCGACGGATGAAGATGACTGATGGATTTTGGATCCAGGTTTTCCCTCGGCTCAGGCGAAGAAAGAATTATGAATGGCCGGTATCTTTTGTGCACTTCGCATTCGTATTACGCTCGCATCGATGTTTAGCCATCCTTTACCCGTCCTTAATGACTCTCCTTACCCTCTGAATAAGTCAAATACTCATGAATAAATGGAGAGGCTCGTGAGCACATCCTATAGAGTGTAGTATGTCTACCATTAAAGCTCCGCTCGCTATTGCCCGCAGTTGTTTTCAGATGCAAATATCGGGAGCCCAACGCGTCCACAGGTGACCTGTTCCGTCCACGAATTAATAAACATATCTGACAGCAAATTCAATCAAAATTAATTTTCATAAGTTCCAGGATACAAGTAATTCATTATAAACTTGAAGCGCAGAGAGAAAGAAGATGATTCGCAAATTTTCTTTCGATATTCCGCGTCTTAATTGCAAGAAATTAATGTTTTCAGCGATAATGAGACGTGAAGAGGGCTCGAGCGTGCATACGCCAAAGCCCAAACGTGTCAACGTCGTTAAAGAGCGTCGTTAGCGCGGAATGGCATTGACCCTGCGACTTCTCTTCGTCGAACGAGATGAAGTTGAAAGCATTCCACTCGGCGAATCGAATTGAATTAAATCGACTTTGAAGAAGTATCGCGCACGTATCGCAGAGGCAAAGTGCACCAAGAAAAGAGCCTCATTGGCAGAAGCAATTCATAATATTAAATTGCCAGCTGCGACTCTGATTTACCGTTTGCTTTGTCGAACGCTTCGGCATTTTTCGTAATTATCCTATGCACTTGCTTCATTCGACTTTTCACTGCTATTTTGAGACTCGATGCGAGTGCACGGAATCAGATGAGAATACGAGCAAGAGTTTCAAGAGCGTGCCTGGTGCTTAATAAACGACTCGAATGTCATGTTTTAAAATCGTGGACGAAAAACGATTTTCTCTCTGATAAAATGAAACGTGAAAACATTAATAAAGAAATTTTACCCTCCATGAAATAGCGTTCAAGGGGGAAAATGCATGGAAAAGTAACATGATAAATTGTAAAAGCTCAGGGAATTCCATGGAAACGCGGATGGATTCCTTTCCTCCGTATTCCTTTGGCAGTGATTCTTAATGCGGATTTAGCGCAGAATATTCATCTTGCGTTCGCATCCACAAAAAAAACTCCCGAGTCACTCTGGATTCGCTGGATTCGGTCCCACATTGAAAATCTCCGCAACGCGCTCGAAATAAGATTCACGGGAAATCGAAGAATCGTCGAGGGAAACAAGGAAAACGAACTTTAAGCTCATTGGCCAAAAAAATATAGACGATTTTTCGTACGATTGGTTTCTAATTAAAATTCGCCTGATCGGGCTCGCGTTAAATTTATCGAGCAAATAAATTTCCAAGTGTCACGAGCGGTCCGCCTCACGTTGCAAAATTGCCGGCACAGAGCGAAAGAAAACAGCGTCGATTGAATATCGACGAGTTTTAGAATCGCATCAATGGGTCGACAAAGATTTGTAGGCGACAGGGCGGAGGTCGCAAGAATCATCGTTGGATTTAATTACACGCTTGTCGTAGTTGCGACGAGACGAACGCAAGATTTCACTCAAGTAATCATGATTGACGTTCCGTGCCTCGGAACCTCGCGACGCGATCCAAGACTGCCGTTGTCAGAACGAACGTTGACATGCACTACTTGAAAACGCGCCGTTTTTATCGATCAAGCGAAAAGTGCCCTACCGCAAAGCAACGGCAGTTTTGGAAAACTGAAAAAATGCAGGAAATACAGAAGTCCTGACGTGCATCGTAATGCCGGAAATTTAAATAATGTTCCGGGTAGAAAATGCCGGAACACGTAGGTATTTTACTTTTTTGCAACAGTCCGGGATTCATGACGAATTTAAAAAAAATCGTTTTTGTCTCTGAGTTTTGCGGCATGGTGCCTACTTTGCTGCACATCACATGCTCTACGTGACAAGTTAATATAATCATTCCTGAGTGTCCGTTGCCTACGTGGCGCGGCATACCGTTACACCGACTATATGATCTTGCGCTACTTGCATACGTTATGTTTGAAAAAAGCAAGAAGCTCAAATAAACACAAAATTAGGAACCAACTTTTCTTTCATTTGAAAACACGCTTTTAAATTATCAATTCGAAGCATTTGTTAGAAAGCAAAATAATTTGAGTCATGAGTGACTCATTATTTCAGCAGTTGATTTTGACTTGAGAAACGGTTTCAACCGTGAAACGTATACATGGAACTCATTAAGCGGACTGGAAACTGGAAAAGGCCGAAAGCCGTATAATATACCTATAGGTATACTGAAACGGGAAGATTAAGATTAAACAGAGATCATTCGTAAATATTTATCATACTGTATAATTTTTCTGTGTTTCTTTCATCACATATACTGCAGAAACAATTTCCAATTCCATGCAGAATTGGTCGTCCCTATACTATCTAAGAATAGTAGGCAGGGCGTTACAGAAAAAACATTTATTATCAGATAAATATTCCAATAATGGCAAATTTTATTGAACACATGAAAGATTTGAATTCATGTTCCGTTGCATTTGTTTGTTCGAATTTAGAATTGAGAAAGAGAGATAAATATATATATATATATTATTCAGAAATGGCTGTTTAAGAATTTTTGATAATTTTACTCATTTTTCTTCAACAGTTCTATCAATTCGGAAAATCATGATTAAATAATATTTCGCGATGCTTAAACTTTGAAAGAAAAGCAGCATCATGTAGTATGGAATGTAAAAATTATAATTTACATCGACTCTTGAAGTTGTACGTGTACCTTCATTAATTTGGTCATTACTGAAGTATGTACCTTAGGATATACCCTAAATACCTACTGATTTCATTCAATTAATTACATTATTTTGTGATTACGTATTCCTTAATATAGGTACACTTATTGTAAAAAATACACGAATTCAAAAAAATATTTTTTTTTACATTTTTCAATAATTTTGTGCTTTAAACACTTATGACGGCAACTATATAAGTTGACTTGACTCAATCGCTCGAGTTACTCACGAAACTATACTTAACTAGTACTCGGTTGGAGCAACTTTTTCCTTTTTTTAAAACACGAATCAAAATTTATTTTAAAAACTTTTTAGCTATGCTTTTGCTACGATAAAAAAATTCTTTCTCGTTCGTGTCAGGTTTTAATTACAGGTTATTCAAAATCATTACATTTTTGAAAATAATTAGGACCAGTAATTAGGATTATTTATTATTATTATTAGATCATCAGGATTATTAGGATTATTATTATTAGGATTATTTACAAGAAAAAACGTTAAGTGAAGTTATGAAAAAAGCAAAGAAACTTCCTCCAATACTCGATATCTTTTTGCTATCGATGTATTTTCTGAATTTCATCGTCTCTCCAATTGTTTCTCATCAACTCAACGAACTCGTTAAGATCCCTGATGTGACGAAGAGAAAAGGACGAATTGACTCATCGTAATGTTTGACGCTTCAATCGGAATAATTGCTCGTTAGAAATAAATTTGAATACGACCGTCTCTCTGGGCGCTGATAATCATCAATATAATAATAGTTACGTTACACTTGATATCGTGACTAATTAATGCCTAGACATTTATTTAGTACACGAAGACGGTATAGGTCGATTCGTTATTTATCAGGAACTAATGAGGTGATTACACGCGTCGACCCATCGCATAGATATTGCAGTTAAGGTTCGAGCGCGTTGTTATTATTATGAGATTCCCCGCGCGCTGAAAGATCTTAAATATTGGCTTGATTAATTTTATCGTCTATTCGTGCACATATTGTTTGCTTTGATAAAAAAAGCCACTAGAGTCAAGTTGATGTTTTTGCTCGACTTTCTCAAAATCCTGCTGAAACGGAGCTGAATGAGTGAGTGCGATCACGAGACTTGCAAAGCACGATCACGTCAAAAGAAAGCGTGAAACCCGTATCCAAATTTTTACCGAGTTACCAGGCAATATTGATTTGCGTATCATGGTAAATATTGATGCAGTCAACACTGGCGGTGTTTGACTAATCTTCGCGTGACCCGAGGACTAGTGAAAAGTTTGCATTATTTTGTGGCCGACGGATTCTTTCGTTGTATTTGAAAAATCAAATGGCAGTCGACTATTGTTACCGTGGTTTGGAACATTGCCTTGAAAACGGGGAATCATTGACATCGAATCCGTCAAGTTGCGCGCCAGTAAACATCATTGATATAAGTATACCACGTCTATACAAATATTTGTTGTTACCTTCTCGAAATATTGCTCGTTACGGTTGCATATGGAGAGGGCTAGAAATACCGAAAAAAAAAAAAAATTTACTTCAGCTGGCAGCGAAATTGCTTCGGCTCCTCAACACTCGCGTGCTGTCTTTATGAATTTCTCGAATTGGCGAACATTAAGAAACGCCTTTTATCTACGTAAAATTTTCTTCGAAATGAAATCTCACGGCGTAACTCTCCTGCAGTAGGTTTTCTCTCATTTTAACGGTGATTTTTCTACATTCCTCTTTTTCGCTTCTTTATGATGTCCCTTATTATTCGTTCCCTCCTTTAAACATTAGCGAACGCAATTTTTCTTATAATTGCACGCGAAACTCAACTACGAGAACAATCAGTTTCAAACGCTTCGCATCTGCAAAAAGTCGTTCCTCAAAATCACCGAATTCTTCCCATTTATTCAACAGTTTAATGACAAAAGTAACTCGATTAATCATCGAGTTGAAAGCTGTTGCGCTCACTTTTAAGATGAATATATCAGTTAAAGGTTATGCACCGAACGAGATTTAATTGGTCGATGAAAAAAGACCTCGAGAAGGGGCAAATGAGGGGAGAAAGAAGCCGAGCGATAACTGCGTTATTGGTTGCTTAATTGCATTCACTTTCAAGGACGGCTCGTGCGAGTGAATTCGATCTCATATTAATTTTTGCTGGATATTCCGGAGATGATATTGCTTATCCAAGGCGTATCGCAGATGAGCAATATATGTTTCAGCGCATTATTTCGGAGATTCCAGCATCAAATATAAATTCCAGGCAAACAGGAGAGGCATTTTATTGGCTTCTTCATCGATTGGAAATCGCGTGTTCTTCTTCCCGGAGATAAAAATAGATTTTCACGAGTCTGGCACTTTAAATCAAGCGAATTCCATCTCTGCCGTACGATTTGAATGAGTCGATTCTTACAGGAATAAATCTTTTTTTTTTAATTTCGTCATGCAACGCTGTAAAGTCCTAATGAAGTATAGCTACACACGAGAAAAGTGTCTCTGACGGCAAAGCAAAGTAAATCTAATCTCGATTCAGATAGCATAAAAGCTGGCACGACGTCTTATTTTACGATACGATGGGTATATATAGTATTTACTATAGAGATAGATAGACTGCACACATCTATAGCGCGTAGAAGAAGAATACGTACATGCCGCGACCATAAGGCGTGTTAAGCGCTGGCTTATACAGCAATATACCAGCCGGGCAAACCTCCGACTCGGAAGCCCCGATAGTAAGCAGAGCCATTCATTTCTGTCTGCCACTCACTCGTTTTATTGTTAAAGAAATATGCTCGACCGTACATTCTGATAATTGCATCATCGCGGCCGAGACCGTCGCAACTTACGTTTCATCTAATTCGTTCGCGGCGAACGATAAACTTATTACTTCGCCGGGGAAAAACTGTTTCGCTCTCGTTTCACTCTCGACGGAATGTTTGCTTCGATTAAAAAAAAAATTGTGCTTTTACAAGACCATTTTTCCAATGTATAAAAAGGAATTCAATATATGTATAATTTATCGATTCGCCTCGCAGCAAA
Organism: Zelostemma sp. ZL-2020; assembly: GCA_022816865.1. Lineage (NCBI taxonomy): Eukaryota > Metazoa > Arthropoda > Insecta > Hymenoptera > Platygastridae > Zelostemma > Zelostemma sp. ZL-2020. The sequence goes on along the minus strand of JABFQM010000039.1, from coordinate 51,871 downwards.
ATGAATTATTCCCGCCCCCTTGAATCTTTGGAATTTCATTGAAATTCGATGTGCTCGATGCGTCGACGGGACCGTGCTATTTTCGAGAATTTCATAGCCGTACGAAAAAAGCTCGGAAAAAATTGAGCCGATAATAAATAAAAGCTTCGGCCCGTTATGTTGCGTAATTTTGTCGTCGAATTTGCGAAATGTGCGGTTATACGCGGTATAACGAAAATCGTCGCAACAGTCGGCGCTATTGATTCGCCCGTGAAAGAAACAAAACAGAGGAAATGCTCGGCACTGCTTTATATCTCTTTCCTCGAGAAGTTTAGCCGGAGCGAAGAAGCCCGCGGCACGCGAGAAGGAAGTCTCTCTGGAATTTATAATCGTGCCACTTACCACACTCGGCGCCTTTCCGGTTCTGCATTAAGTTCTTACGTACCGAATTCGGTCCCTTCTCAATGCCTCGCTTATAATTGTATTTACAAAACGCTGCTTGCCGGAGTTACAAGCGCGAGCTTTGTTGCGCGTCACGCGATTGCTTGACGGAGAACGCTCCTAAGCCGACGAAGGGAATCCAAAAACGAGGCTTTTGCCATTTTTTCCTCGCTTCTGAATTCAGTTTGACAACAAAGAAAGCGCCAAGAAGATTTGAATTTCTTGTAATTTGCTATGACAGATGTCGAAGCAAACTTCAGCGCGACATGAGAAGTTGTTCCTTGTTTTTAATCGTTGAGAATGACAATGACAATGACAATAGGACCTCTAACAAGGCGAGTATATTTTCAAACGACGCGTTTTGCGTTTGTAATGGAAGGATAACTCGAGTCCCAACTCGAAGTTGTCTCTGTTTTGCCTTTAGCACCGGATTAAAGCAGCTTCACCAAGATTCAGGGGTCGCTTAATCATTTTCATTGCTCGGCACTGCCGAGCAATGCCGCCATGCTAACGCGCACATGTATAAGCCCCGTCTAGGTGCACGTCTCAGCCGAAGAGTTGCCGTGTCCCATTTCCGACGCGGTACATACTACGTAGCTCGTGTTTCGCGCGCCGAAATGTGATGTAACTGTGCAAGAAAATGGGCGACTACATTCGGGCTGGCGCTATCCGAGCGCTTGACAATGTCTCGTTTCATCAGATAGAAAACGAGCGTCTTTTTCAACACTAAACCCGCTCCCCCCCTCCTCCCTCGCAACAATTTCTCCGCGACATTCAGCGACACTGCTTCCATAATGTAAGTTTGTGTCCGACTACGGTCGCATCGCGTACGCCGTAAAACACCGCCACCTCCTCCAAGTCCTCCGTCCATGTAACGATTTCGCCTTATTTATTTCAATTCCGGAGCCGTTAAGGAAAGCCATTTTCCAATTTCCCGACCGTTAAAGTTGACAAAAATGTATTATTAACTACTGCGCGCGAGTAACATACGCGAAACGTTGCGATGTTATCGGGTGATATTACGAATGGGGCCCGCCCTTGGAGTTGATACGTCGCGTCGTTTCAATCACGAACGAAATTAGTCGATACTGACGAGCCGCATTCATCGAAATTGTTGGTCATCTATATGCAAAGTTCGCTGGTAATTGAAACTCGCCAAAAACGTAATAACGTAACGGTAATTGATGAGATCGAACGCGCGACCGGAGATCATTTTCCTCGCCGAGAACAAAGTGTTTCCATAGCCCGTTATCATCTTTCCGGCTGAGGACAGTCCAACAGAGCATCCTGAAAAAGGGCAGGATTAATGGTCCACCGTATCACGCACGCCGAGCGATAAAATATCGCGCCGGGTATTACCGGAGAAAGCGTGGAATCTCTGGCTTTAAGCGTAGAATTTGCCCGAAGAACCGCCTTGGTAATCTTTATTAGAAGGGACCGAATGCGACATTAAACCAGTGGCATTCCGTGGAGGCGTTTTACGCTTGAAAAATTTCGTCGGGCCTACTTTCATTTTTCTCATTTCGACTCGAATATGTTGCGGTCATCATCATGAAATGAAAATAGCCACGCTGGACGGAAATGTTTCTTGCCGAAACACGCTTTGTCTAAGCGAAATTAGCTGAATCTTGATATTCCTTTTGTAATTTCGGGCCTCGGTGGCTGCGCCAAGAGTCAACGTAATTCCGCGTTATCCTGGCTGTTGCGGTCTAGACGCAGGAAGAAGCTCCGCCGTAGTCCCCGCGCATACATTTACTTGCTTTTTCTTCATAAAACACGAAAGCTCCACTTTTTACTCTCCAAAAGAACTTGACTGTACTTTGACGTGATCCGTTGTACCGCGACCTCAACAAACTTGATTGAAATAGATGAAAATTGAATTGTTTTCAAAACTTGCAATGAACAATTGCAAGTGGGGTCGTGAAATATTGCGAAAACATTTTCATTCCATTATAATGAAAGATGTTTCAGGGTCACGGAAGGAAACGACTTTGATCTTTGCGTTCTAATTATAGACTTTTGATCCTCGTGAATTCCTCGACACGAATGAAAAGGAGATGAACCGATTCAGAGTGTTTCTCTGATTTTAATAGGCAGCAGGAGCGTCGCGCCGTGGGAGCTGACAAATGACATCGCGCGACACAGCTAGAAGCGGCTGAATCGATTCCCGCGCCGTTACCGCTTTCTTTCGCGCGCCTTAACCTTTTCTCTCTCACTAATCATGCTTTACTTTACACTTGAATAAAAAGTTTTTTCTTCTCAATCAAACGAAAACTAATTATCGCAATGAACTATGTTTTTGTTTTTGTTTTTCTCAATAGAATCCAGGCCGGAAAAAGCCCCGTAATAAACAAAAGTGCAGCGAGTCCTAGCGAAGAGACAGATTTATTCCATACAGTCAAATCGAATTTGTATCCCATGAAATAGCTGAGCATCCAGCGGGCGCGGTTGCTCGGTATGAAAACGTGAAAGGATGTTAAAAAAGTGAATAAAATAAGAAGAAGAAAAAAGAGAGAAAAAGCGCAGACAAATATGGCGTTCGACCGCGAGCGGAGCGAAGCTCTCGCAGACACATTACCAGGAGACGAATGCCGAGTCGGAGCGACTTTCGAGAAAAGAGAAGCTTTAATGCATCTTACGAAGAAAGCGGCCTGGTAATATCGGATTACCTGCCTCTTCTCGTCTCGTCATTTCTTTTACCTTCCGAGTCCCGTCGACATCACGATGGAGCTAAAGCATCAGACCCAAAGAGCACGTAGGTTACCTAACGTTATTCCCGATAAGAATGGCAATGCGATCGTCGATAGAGGGCTTAAGTACTCTTCACCTGTCAGGTGATTTTCATTGAAACGTTTCATACTCACGTACCGGGGGCTCGGAATATCCGAGGGTCGGGGTGCATCAAGTACACGCAACGATGAATAGAAAAAGGCATATAAAGAGGCGGCGGTAAAGGGTGGAAAAGCGGATCGACTCCTCGACCCATTAAGCGTCGTATTTCACGTACCAGATACCGACAACAGAACGAACGCTGCCGCCGCCGTTGCCGCCGCCGCCGCCGTCGCCGCCGTCGCTTCTTGCGCATGGCAACGCCTTGCGTTCCTTCCTTTCCTTCTACGAGAATCATCCAAAGTTGTGTCGGAGCCTTCGCGAGAGCTTTGCCGCAAAAAGGCCCATTTCTTTCACAATTTCTAATCCTATTGTGCGTGACATTGGGATTTTTATTTATTCGCCTGCGAAATCGCGGCGAATCATTTTCACTAATAAATTCGTTTAAATTTTATTTAGTTTAAACTTCTCTTCCCTCCGATAATTATCCTTTGAAACGAGTGGAAAATAAATCATAATTGACGAAATAAGTCACGAAACCGTGACTTAACATTCGCCAAATAAACGGCAGTGGCATAAAACTCGCATCGTCAAGATAGAGAAGTATTGAAACTTTGCGTTTACGAGGCTATTCTGTGATAAAGCTGGAAAAGGTTCGATTGTTTATCGTTTATTCGGAAGGAACTTAAAAGATCCCAGTAAATCGAGCCGATTTCACGCAGGTTTTTTCCGTTCCTTGCGTTACCTGCGCTTTATTGGTATATTGCAAATGACGCGTCGCTTATCGAGTGGATCCTCGATTTATTTCGATTATTTTTCCCTTGCACGCACAACACGTCGTTTTCCGCTTTCCCGCGTTCATAAAAATACAATTACAGCGTGAAATTTCGTGAAAATGCAGGTCGTCGTAGTTAATTAGTCCCCCAGCAATCGTGGTACATTGGGAACAATGGACAAGGCGTAAAAACAATGGGTCCGCGAACAATGTGTTTTCGAATCCGTCGTACGGCGTCGGTGTAAAGTATCGCGGGTCGGGAACGTTGAACAATTTATTATTCGCATAATCGCCGGCAATCGGTACGTTACACGGGGCCGAGTAATGCGTGGGACCGCAGCCTGTGTTTCTACAATTTATTGATGCATCGTCCCCTATTAGAATGACAAAAGCACATTGCTCATGTAATTGTGTGGTATACGTGTGTATCTGCAGACGCGTTGTATCCTCCGTCCTATAACTCAAATTCCACCAGAATATGGTCGCTTTCAGCATTATTCAGTCATGTAAATACGATACTTGTTCGTTAAACATAACCGTTACAAAATCGATGGAACATTCCAAGAATTTGATTGCTTTCCGACGCGACATCCGAACATTCTAATACAGAATTTCGCATTTTCCCCCTCTCGATAGAAACTTGCCATTATTGCTGGAACATTCATTATTCATTTTCCGTGAAACAATAAAAATACGCGCGTAAACTTCAAAGGCCATTATTTGCGGGATTTCCAAGTTTTAGCGGGAAATTCATGGAATTTCATGCGCGATTTTAAGGGTCCGCGATCCGTGCGATGAGATAGGTCAGAGACGTTGGGTGACGTTTTAACGACACGTCTTGGCCCGATACGAAATGCGGAACCATTCGGCATTCCGATCAGACGCCAATTCGATTTGTCCGATATTTACAGAGCCCGAGACGTGAGAGGCAAATTCTTCGTGGTGTTACAAGACAGATAACAGTCGGAGAAGGCGCCGAAGAGTCTTGTTGTACCACATCAAGCCGCGCCGTTAATCGCATTAGACTGTCGTGCGGCGGCGTCGAAACGTGGATGCGCAAGCAATAAACGTCAACATTTCGAATCTCGACGAGCGCTGCTGCTGCTGCTGCTGCTGCTGCTGCTGCTGCTGCTCACTTTGCATCGAAACCTAACAAGACTGAGAGATCTCGTGCGAATCTCGAGTTTAAAAAGTGATTCGATTATGAAGCAATCGAAGATTGCTCGGCTAGATCATTTTTACAACGATTCGAGACTGGTTCGACGTGTCCGAGCATAAATGCGAATATTTGCCAGCCGAAGCGATTTGTCAATTGAGAAAAAGCTTCTCTCGTCACTTTGTCCCCGCCATTCCGATGACGGGGACAAAGATGATGAATTCTCGAACAAATAAAAAGTTTCCTCGGAACGTGTGCGCGATCCTCACTTACTCGGGGATGGAAATGCTAATGGGACTCATCCTCGTGATATCATTGGCCCTTACGATGGGAGTCACTTGATTTCCATAAAGTTCCGTAAGAATTCACCTCTTTTAGCACAACGAGTAAGCGATCTTATTCACTGCTGAAAGTAAGAGAGCCTGAATTTGCCTGAACCTCGGCCTCTCAACTTTCTTTAAAGTGGCACCTGAATGCGCGCGAGCGAGAGGGACGATAACATTTCTATAGATATTCATCATTCGCCGCTCCACCTCTCGCTTCGGCATCTCCTCTCCCCATTCTACCCCACTACTTTCTTTCTCACTTTCTTTCTTTTATTTCCATCGAGACTCTAAGCCAACGAAATTGTCTTTCCTCGTGAATCATGAAAAATCTGCATTAATGGCAGACGTCAAAAAGTTGACTTTGAGCCGGATTTAATTACCGCGGGAAAAAGGCTTTGTAATCTATGTAATTTTAGCCATAATTCCATTTTATTATTTCAACTTCTCTCCACCTCGGGGGCCAACTAATTTATCAATTTCAAGTGGCACAACGAAAAATATAACGATACTCAGTTTCGCCGTCTCATGAATATGCAGGGAATTATTTAAATTTGATACGCATGTAAACACGTCGCATCCACAGGAAAAGTATACGTCAGCCGTGAAATTACGAATAAGCAGATTTGCGCAATTTGTATAAAATACGCGCTGTAGCATTACAATTACGTTACTTTGTTACGCGGAAAGAAGAAAAAAAAAAAAAAAAAAAAAGAGATGAAATGAAAAACGTCCGGATTCGCAGAGGCGAGGAAGAATTTCAGGTCGCGAAGAATAGGGCAAAATTGAAGGAAAGCCTTAAAATTCGCCCCGTAGCTGGAGCCGCGGCGGCGTAAACAAGTATAATCTTGAGCGAAATCGAGGAGAAAATCCGAGGGCCGCGTGCAAGAAAATATTTTCCAGCGGAGATTGCACGCGTCTCGGTTGCCCCACACGGAAAATTGCCGCGTAGCTCCAAGTTGCTCGGTAACTTGCAATCTCGTCGACGTCTCGAAACTTGAATGAAAAAGTTTCGCGATTACCCCTGGCTCGTCTCTTATTTCACTTCCGTCGTTTGCTCGCGCCACTTGACGAGCACGGCTCGTCATCTATTCTAAGGCGTAAAAAAATATTCCCCTTATTCTGACGTTCCGTGACGTTTCTCCATATTTTTCGGCGTTTTAAACATGGAATCGTACAATGCGACATTCAATCGCGCGAGACACTCACCAATGGGTATTTTGTCCGGCAAGACTGGCGAGATGAGGAGAACGGAGCACAAAAGAAGCACGAGCAGCGAGTACATTCCGAGCGGCATGGAAGAAGCACCCAGAGAGCCCAAAGAGCCCAGAGAGCCCACAGAGCAGGAAGGACGCGGCCGAAGTCGCGACAAAGACGAGCCCGCGCTGGCGAGCATCGTCCGTGGTGCTCGATAGCCTGACACAAACTGGCGTTTTCTACTTGAAGTGAACTCGGCTCCGTTTGAACCGCCCCAGCATCCCAACCTCGGAGCGTCCTCCCTTTCCTCCCTCCCTCCCCTCCTTCGGCCACCCCACCCCGAACCCCCACGCGCATATTACGTCATGAAGCAGGCGCGATCCTTTCGGGATCGCGCTTACTGACTGACGCACCGCTATAGGTGCCTGACGCTACCCCTGTTTTACTACTTCGAACCGTCGAACGAGCCATTTTTCCGAGGATAACGTCGCGCTTCGTTACTATTTTCCGTCTTTTTCTCTCAATTCAGAATTCTCTTGTTTCAATTTTCACGAATCAAAGAATCAAAGAATCAAAGAACACTTAATTCGGCACACCAATCTAAAATTGAGTCTAATTGAATCATGCAAACTCAGTAGTTATTTCCATTTCAAACTCTGTAATAAAAATTTGTTGAATTCGAAATAGATTTCGTGCGCATTTCGTGCATTATCAACAAATAAACACGGTTGGTCTGCGGGAATTGCACATTTGACTGGAGAATAAATAGATTTCGAAGATCGCGTATCGCAAAATGTCGACGTTTCAATTTCGCGATTCGTTTTTTTGTAAATGGACGATACCAAGCATTAATTGCCAGAATTATAATGCTGTATCATAAATGTTAAAGTGAATGCTTAAATTAACGTATAATTTGCAATTTGCACTCAGCTTTCAAATTAATTCAGATGAAAAAAGAAAATGTAAAACCAAGTATGCTGTCGTAAATCAATGGAGAACGATTTTACGAAGAAAAGTTTTAAACTTGTACAGAATTGCCAAGTTCAATTTTAGTTAAGCAAACGCAAGCGTCCGGGATATATGAGCTTTCTGTTCAGCAGCTCGCGCACGTAGGTACATTTGTTATAAACTGGTAAATGACGCGTAAAAGCATACGCGTTATAAATGAGGCTCATCTCTGTCACGGATATGTACTCCTGCGTTTGAAGTTTGCTCGGAATTTGCATAATTTATATTATGCAAAATTGCAGAAAGTTGACGCGTAGCGCTTAAACTACGAGAAGAGAATTGCTTTCTTCGTGGTGCAGGGAAGAGTTTAAAGCGACACGTCTCCACGCGGCGCATAATATGCACCGCGGCATTGAAACTCGACTTTTATTTCTTCATCTTTTTAGTAAAACCTCACGAAAGACTCGAAAGCTTTATTAAGGTTTTTTGTTTCTACATTTATTTATCAAACAAAGTCGTAAAAAGTACAGGTATGTGCAAGTGTTCATTTCCCCTCCTCGTAATTCTCCAGGACGTCCGCCAAATGTTCGTTATCCCTTGGCCGTTTGAATTGTTTCCGCTTATTGTTTGGCTTTTTTCGTTTCATCGGCGCTGGCTTTTTCGGCCCATGGTCCTGCATGGATCGGATGCCTTGTTTTTCCAAGTACTCGTCGATTTTCTGATCGTCCATAGCGTCGACCGCGACTGAACGCCAAAGCTTCTGAAATTCATCGTCCACTGGGAATTGCGCCGTTTTGTCGTTGTAAAATAAGATCTTCTTTTTGTCCAGCGGTCGCGTTATGTACAACAGCTCGTTTTGAAGACTCTGAGAAGTGGCAAAGTCTGTTACTTAGATTCTGTTTTTTTTTCATCTTTCGTTTATCCTTTACCTTCAAATGTTTCTCGCAATGAGGTAGACTTTCTTGTATGTCTTCCAGCAAAATTCCGCCGAGTCCTTTCAAATCTTGCTGTTTCAGTAACCGCAGCAAGGATTTCTTGTCCTTCAATTTATACATCGCTTTGAAACAATACCTGTCTTCCGCTTGCTTATTGTCGGATCTCTCGGATCTGGTGACCTCCATCTTTGGATTGTTCGCCAGAGCATCGGTTTGCAACCAGAGTTTTATCTGACGATTCATCATAATTTCACATTCAAAGTTTTCTTGTTATTTCTTACAAAAATATCCATCTCACAAAAGCCGTGTGTTTACCTTCGAGCCTACATCGAGTTGATTCGTCTCATCCAAAATTTCATCTAGGTTCAAGGAATGATTCTCGTTATCCTGGTGCCGCGTTTTCATGTGTTTCACGATCTTTGCCAGTACACTGAATTTGTATTGTGAACTTCCGGACATGGATTTGTAGTTGCCGATGTCCAGTTTTGGCGCGGACGATACCGAGGACGATTTCTGTTTCTTACGGGAGTCATCGCGGCTACTTTCTTTTTCCGGCTCTCTTTTCTTTTTTTCTATCCTGTAATGAGGAAACGGAAACGAAATTCATTCATAATCAATTTCATGCAATTAATTCCTGATGGGTTTTCAATGCTGCTTGCAGCATGGATCCTACTCAATTAATATACTAAATTCATCTTTTTTGGATTATTCCAATTATTTGCAAAACAGTTGCCAATGCTCATCTGGGAAAAAATTCGAAAAGTGTTTTCCAAACTCGGAGATTTAGTAAATAACAGAATGAATTTCATCAAGTTCATTTGGCTTTTTGTCAATAAAAAAGAAAATTTGAAAAATTTGTAATTCATGTTCCAAAATTACGAGCTTCTCAACTTGTTTCACTTGAAAAATCTCAAGGAAACATATCATTCGCCATTTTACAAATGTCCTATTTACTCAAACATTTTGTTGAAATTATGTTCAAAAAACATGACGGTTTTATAATGAGCTCAAAAAAAGATACATTTGTAGTTTCAACTTGCTAAAATAATCAGAACTTCATAAAGATGCGTAAAAGAGGGAGAGCAAACAAGTCGGAAAAAGGAGAAAACATGAAAAAATGAAAACGTATTCAAACAGTTTATTATATATACTTTTTTCCACGATTACAGACGACTGAAACTAAAAAAACTTACTTAAAAGAATAAATTACGAACTTATTCTACATGTATAAATGATAAGAAAAAAACCATCATTCGCGCAAGTTATTCATAATTGCATTGCAAGGTATTTTACGAAAAATTTGATAAATATTCGGAAAATTGTATAGGTTATGTTTTTTCAATACTTACGTCGGTGTTGACAAAGCCTTCTTTTTGAAGAGCTCGCGCTCTTTCAACAGCGCCGGATCCATTTTCTTTTACTATTATTCTAAATCAAATAAAGCTACCGTATTATAACATGGATAAAAATTATAAGACGTTATGCTTGGACCTCGGTGACAGTGACAGCAACATACTTATGCTTACTTACAAGCACAGCTGTTACCTATTCTTTACCCAGTCCTCATTGGTGGATTTTTAGCCAATGCCAAGATCGCTCAATCACGCGGAAAATTGAAAAACATTTCGTCAACATCTTTTGAACAATTTTGCATTTGAATATTATGCATTTTTCTAACAGTTGAATATTCGACTTGGTAAAAAATGGCAAGCGTGGAAAATGAACACTGAACTCTTTAGGAATTTAGCAAGTTTTGATTGGATAAAATTTGGAATGTTTTGAAAATTGGAGCCGATTCAAGAATTTGTTGATTAATATATAATAATATATACCGTAGCAAGCAAATGAATGATTCATGTTGATATAATATGTGTGAGCAGTAATGTAACATTATTGGTGAATTTTGGAGATATGAAAGCCAAGGATTGATGAAGAACAAGAAATTCGATGAGCAAAGAGTCGATTGTTTATTCAAAAAGTTTCATTACTCGGTACATACATCGTACGTACATCGTGCATCTATACAACATTTTTAACGTTTCGTCTAAACATTTTCGTCGAACGATACCAAGGCGTAATACTGTCGCGCCGGTCCTCGTTTCGCGTGTGCATCACATCGTCTCCATTTCGCACTTTCGGCTTTATAAATCTCGAGGAAAAAAAAAACGGTAAGAACAATAATAATAGAAATTTATTATCCGCCCGAGAACAGTCCCTGCTGAAAATTGATGAAAAGAATCTATTCTTACGCGATTTTCGTTGGAAAAAAGTATCAGTGATTTCAATTGATACATTTTCTAGCGAATCTCAACGCAACTACGATCAATATTGTACGTTATTCTGCCTGTTAAAAAAAAGAATATACTTGTTTTGGAATGTTTTGGGGACCGTTGGGCAAACGTTTTTGGTACGATTTTCTTATATCACACTGCGGAAGACAGGGTTGTATCTGCAGATCGACGGCCCATACTCCTGGTACGCCTTCTTTGTGTGACAGACTTTGTAGAACTCTGGGTCGCCCGCAAGCAAGGCTCCGCCAAACCAGACGGCGCAGCGCTGCTTGTGGTGCGACACCACATGCACATCCATTGGTTTGGGCTGCAAAGATAATCCAAGTGTTACAAATATTTTCAAAATGCCGACATTTCAACTGGAAAATCGTATTTTTCTTCCAGTCCAAATTACCGTGATGTGACCGCCGCTGAGCTTCTTGCTCTGCTCTAATCTTATGTCAACTGTTTTCTTGATGTCTCGCTGCAGCCTCCGCCCAAAGTCCTTGAACATAGTCGATCCTCCGGACAGCACGATGTTACTGTACAGTGGCCTCCTCACGTCAATGGGACAATTCTGTATGACGTCGTCCACAATCTCGCTGAGAGGTGTCGTGAAATCGGGATTTGAGAACTGCAACGTTCAGGAAATGTCAAAGAAAGAGTCGTCGACGAGAATGCAAAAGTGAAGCGAAAAAAAATGGAACCTCGGGGTGGAAAAATATTTCGGGTCCCAGGAACCGCTCGTAGCCGACGTCGACGGAAAAGGGCTGCTTCGTGACGCTATTGATACCGTCAAACTTGCGAAACTTGCTTGGGTCACTATCGTACTTGGCAAACTCCTTCGCGATGTCGGGGCAAATGTAACTGTACTTTTCCTTGATCGTTTTTGCAGTCTCCAGAGATTGTTCCGGGGGAATGCCGATCTCGCGCTCGCGCAGGAGACTCTGGATAAAGTACGTTATATCCCTGCCGGCTATTGGAATGTGCTTGATGCAGCTCCCTATCACAAAACCTTCTGCCTGGAGACAAAATTGGACTTGAAAAAATTATAATTCGCCTCATTTAACGTGCTCCGAAATACAATTTACCACGGGGATGACATGCGTGACACCATCGCCGCTGTCAACGACAACCCCAGTGAGCGTGCGGTCCTCGACGTTCTTGGCGATCCAAGACGCCGCAAGCGCAAGCACTGCCTGGACAGCAATATACAATCCGGATACATTGAAAGACTCAAACATGATTTCTGCCGTGTATTCTCGGTTCTCCGGTGTGTTCAGCGGCGGTTCTGTTAGCAAAAAATAGTGGTCCTCGGGCTCGACTTTGAGGTACTTGAAAATGCATTGCTGCAGGAACCTTTCCATGAGATTCCAATCTTCGACTAGACCGTGTCGCACCGGATACTGTTCAAAACAAATTATTCCATCTCATTATATCATTTTCTTACTGATTGCGCTGCTTTGCTTGGTTGTATTTTTTAGGTGCTTTTCTCACTTTGACCGCGTAACCAGTGGCTTCAAAAGCCTCGTCTCCAATGTAGAAGTCCAGGTCTTCCACGCCTTTGGTGATTCTCATTGACGAGTTATCTCCGACTTTTGCAGTTTCTTTCACCGCTATCGCCGAAGGAATTACAAGCTGCGGTTCCTTGTTGCCGGCGAAGCCCATTTTAGTGTAACTAGAAAATTGACAGTTAATGTATGCTCAATGAATCCTAATTGGATGGAATGATGGAGCGATAAGGTTGTTCGTCCATTTTTTCACAATTCGTGACTCGTGAAAAATATAAGATTTGAAATCTTCAGCTTGCTCCGCATAATTTATGCATTTCGCAATTATTGCAATAGTGCAAAATCAGGAATGTAAAATATTGTGATATTAAAGTTCGAAACTTTTCGAAAATAACGTATCGTAACCATTTTGAGGTTGTGTTGTCAGCCAAGCACAGATTTTCGGCAAAATCGAACATTTACAAGAATTGCTGACACTTCCGTCGGTAAATTCAAGCGAATCAAAAGGGAAAATCAACTTGAAAATAATCATTTCGTCAATCATTTCGTGTTGACGAGAAAACGAACGAAACGTAAGGTAAATGTACCAATTTGTGAACTCCTAAGAATTTCGTCAGGTGTAATAGAGGACAAAACAATTGTAGGCTGTCAGGAATTTAAAAATATCGGAATAGAAATCGAACAAATAATTTCTGACATAATTAGGTAAAAGATTTCATTTCAATATGAATACATAGTCGCGATCGTTCACTAATTGGATGCGTTCACAAAACCTTATCAGAAAATAGCGGTTAGTCATAGTGTCTGATCTGTGATGAGTAAATTCTGTCAACGTCAGAAGTTGATGTTTTTTACCCTGTACCGACGTCGATAACACATGCTGGTGGATGTCCGAAAGACATGATTATCTCAGATTTGCGAACCGGTTGTTTTCAATAAAAGGTTTCCAATCCAATATTCTGCTCAATTATAATATTTTGACACCATTGACACCGCACCTTTCTCACAGACGACACGTCGAACACATGCGCACAGCGAGACATGCGACAAATCGGCGGCGGCGGATATCTGGGGGGGGGGGATACGGCACTTCGTTCCTCCTCCCCATGCCTTTATGGCCCATTTACATGAATATTTCAAGTATTTCCAATTTCCAGAAAGAGAGCAAGAGAATACGATCTCTCGCTTATGTACATGAATAAGTTTTGAAAGACAGTTTTCATTCGTGTAGCTTTTTCAAGCGAATTGCTTATTGGCTGAGCAAAAAAACAGTAAGTTAAAAACGAAAATATTCTACTTATTCTAACCTTTTTCTCTCTCTCTTCTCTCTTCCTCTTTGCTATAAAGGTACGTTCATACGACTTTTAGTGACAACTGAAAAATGCTTTTAGCAAATGTAGCAAATGTGCACACAACACGTATTGTCATTTGTGTACGGTCGTGTATGCTTGATGTATCTAGTAATCGAGTGGTATCTGTAATGCAACTTTATAAACCATAAAATCATTTTTCACATATTTTTTATTCGGCTTAAAAGTAAACAAATGTATATACAAGTGCAATTTGGTGCAACTAGTCGGAAAAGATTGGCGCAAAGTGCATCTCGCGTCGTTTCATCTTAATTGATTCAATGATTCGCAAATGTCGATGAATTTAACCAGTGCTGAAGAAACAACATTCACATGACGTTTCCGTGCATTTCAGCCGTAATCCGAGGAGTCGAAAAACGGTCGACCAAGTGCTGTCTAATGTCTCGCTTTAACAATTAGCGTCGAAATTGCTTCGAGCTACCATTTGACACGTGGAACCGTGCGTAGCTGACATAACTCACGGATGACAGAATGGTACACGAGGTTTTTTTTCCTCGACAAATATGCATTTCGTAACGATTTGTTGTATTCAATAATTGCATGATAAACGCGAGCTTACATAATTCGAAAATATGTATTTTTTCCATATGGTTTCGAAATGAGCATGTCTCGCGGTATGTGTCGTTTTGAAAAAAAATGTTTATTAATCATTGTGTTTATTGATAAAGCCGCGGTGACGTTCGAGTCTGCAATGCGTAAGAGGTCAATCGGTTTTGTATTTGTCTTGTTACTTGTCTGGGGTGTCATCACCTATTTCTTATTTCTCGATAGACCAATTGGAAAGGAGCAAGAAAAGGTAAGCCATTGTCATGTGTCTCATACAGCAGTAGCTAAACGTGTAATGCAATTCTGTTTTCTCATCAACTTTCAGCAAAAGTTATCCAATGACATAGGACAGCTGGAGAACGCGGTGAAAGAACAAATAGCGATAAACCAGAGACTGCTGCAGGAACTTGAGGAGAAAAGATTGCATGAAAGTAAGGGCTGATTAATACGAGTTTCGCCAATGATTGATCTCAACTGAATTGTGCATTTTCCATAGAATTCCTTTCCGAGTCTGAACATGCAAAGGAAGCGAAATTGCCAACTAATGCGAATCCAATAGAAGCGGAGACTGTTGCCAATCAAGATCCCAGAGAGGATCCAATAAGGAAATATGTGGAACAAGCTGGTCAAAAGCATAAAGGAACCGTACAACAGTTGGAAAAGAACGAGTCTGTCAGTTTTGCAATTCGATGAATCTTGTTTCCGCACATTTCCGTCGGTATTTTATTCAAAGCTGATTGTACAATTACAGGTCGATACGACATTGGAAAAGCTGAGCAAAATAGCTTCCCAAAAGACATTGAAAGATGGATCTCCGATCATTGCCGTCCTAGTCTTCTCATGCAATAGAGTCACCGTCGAAAGATGTCTCAAAAGATTGATTAAATATAGACCTAGTGCCGAACAATTTCCAATTGTAGTGTCGCAAGATTGCGAGCATCAGGAAACTACCAACGTTATCAAATCTTTTGGCAATGAGGTGTTTTACATACATGTAAATACTCACATTTTTCCATTAAATTCTTTTGTAATCGCTCGACCCTTCTCATACAATTTTCTCTATCGAATTTTTAACAGCAACCCGACCAGTCCGACATACCTGTCCCTCCAAAAGAAAAGAAATTCAAAGGCTATTTCAAAATAGCTCGTCATTATGGTTGGGCCCTGAACCAAACTTTCATCAAATTCGGGTTCAACACTGCGATTGTCGTTGAAGGTGCCGTATTGTGTATTTGTGTGTCTTCATTGATGAAAAGAAAACCTGTGAATTTGTATTTGTCACAGATGATTTGGACGTGGCGCCAGACTTTTTCGAGTATTTCATGGGAACTTATCCGTTGCTGGTCAACGACCGTTCTCTGTGGTGTGTGTCAGCGTGGAACGACAATGGAAAACCCGGCTTGGTCGACGAGCAAGCGGCAAATGTACTTTACCGCACGGATTTTTTCCCAGGATTGGGTTGGATGCTTACTCGTTCCCTCTGGGAGGAACTCGCCCCCAAATGGCCCAAATCGTAGAGTTTTTTATGCGCATCACAAATTAGTGTAAAAATCAGCGTAATATTAACGTGCAAATCCATTTTAAAATCCATTTTAGATTCTGGGACGACTGGATTAGACAGCCTGAACAGCGTAAAAACAGAGCTTGCATCAGGCCCGAATTGTCGAGAACTACTACCTTTGGCAAAGCAGGCGTTAGCAAGTACGTCTAATGTCGATTCTATTTTTCACAAATATTCATGTAAATTGTTACAATGCGTAAAAATGAAAACTTTTTGTTCATGTCCAGCGGGCTCTTCTTTGACAAGCATCTGAAGTATATAAAGCTTAATGAGCAAATTGTGCCTTTCACAAAAATGAATTTAACGTACCTATTAAGAGTGAGTATCAAATTTGGCATAAAAGTTATTGTAGTACCTAATCTGCGTTATCTGACATTATTCTTTCCCATCTGTTTCAGGAAAACTACGACGTTAATTTTATTAAATCAGTGTACCAGTCGGAGGTAGTCGATTACTCGAAATTGAAAAGCGGACAAATCACAGCTCCAGGCTCCGTTAGAATCCCGTATAATACGCGGCAGACGTATAAAAGTACTGCCAAAATGCTTGGTCTGATGGACGATTTTAGAGTAAGTAGATTGAAAAAAGTTGAATTGTTTCATCCATTTTATTACTTATTTACATGTTATTTTTCTGTTCATTGTTTTACAGAGTGGTGTTCCTAGAACTAGCTATCGCGGAGTCGTAACTTTCTTTTACAACGGTAGAAGAGTTTATTTGGCGCCAAACGCAAATTGGAATGGATACGACATAACGTGGAGCTAACACATAATTTCTCGTTACAACAGGGATCTTTGAATGCAATTTGTTTTTGTTTATAACTACAATAATGTTTATACTTCCTGATTGAATCAAGGAAAGAGTACATAAGGTGTTTCATTGCAGTTACACATTTTATTAGTGCCTGAAAGAAGCCCTCCCCCACCCTTCATCTATTTACCTTGAAAATAGAAATCTTGTGCATTGTATTGTATTGTTCGAGTGAACACGAGTTTTTTCTCTAAATGTTGTGGTAGAGATTTCTTTTCTGAGATAAATAATGTGAAGTGGCATAGGAGGAATCATGTTTCGTAAGACACGCGTTCTCCAGGCGAAGAAAATATTTATACAAAGTCTAGGAAATTACGAGTAATACTGTATTTAAGAAAAATAGCCATTGAAAATGACGATTTTTAAAACATTTTCCAATGTCCTGAGATGTTGTCTTCCTTGGATATGAAAGTATCTAGAAATCTTTTACTTACCGCTGTTTACTATAAATATGACAAAAATAAACGCCTCGAGAATATGTAATTGTCGATGCAACGTGGCACATATTCCAGTATGTTTTTCAGTCGACATTTTGTATTGTATGAGTGAACAATTGAGATCTTACATAGTTGCGGGAAAGAGGAAAAACAACTCGATCGTATCCATCGAATTTTGTTGCAATGATTGTTCGAGTTGGCCGAAAAATTATCGAGCCCGAGAGGACTTTCAATCCAAAAATGAACCTTTCTTTGTAGTAAATTTCTTATTCTTGATAAAAGATTTTGAAATGTTTTCCACGAGAAGCTATAGTTTTTAAAACTGTAATAATTTTGACTGGACAGTTTTCATGTCAGTAATGTTGAAAGTCTACCCGATGGAATTGAACGATGGTGCTGTTGATAATGAAATGCACAATATATATGTGACTGTGGAGGATGTTGATTTCACTCTAAAAATGAAATGATGACTATATTATAATAATGTAAAGAAATTGCGAATTTTATTAACGCGTCGAAAGTGAATCGTAAGCATTTTAAATTCAACTATTGTGACAGGTGACGCACGAAAGAATTTGAAAACTTGAAGTTTTCATGTGCTTCGCGGAACATTCAATTTCTTCCAAAGTTTTTTGACAACCACCGCCCCCTTTTTTATAATATGTAATAGAAAATGTAAATGACGAATAGCGAGTTAATGTTTACAAAGAATATTGCTTGTGCGTTTTTGGCTTGTTGCGTGTGTAAAAAGTTACGCTGATTGTTGTTGCGCAGATAGAAAATTGTGATTTCTTCATATTACGAATGGAAAAGAATGTGTTTAGCGAGACGTTGGATTGAGGCAACTTGAGACAAAACTCATGATCCAATATTTAGTCTATATTAATAAATAAATGTGAAGAAATCGCTTTTTTAACAGTAATATGTATATATTTTACAAATTTCGTCAATCCAAGTGGCGTGCTCGAACGAACATTTGCGTGCTCGAATGTTTTCTTGCATTTGTAAGTGAGTGAGAAAGTGATATATTGAGTATTATTCTCATTAAGTTCGTCTGTTTTTAGCGATGTAACTCAAGACGCTATGGTGTGCTGTTTCATGCAACATTTCGTATTTCTTCGAGGTATTTTTTTTCAAGCGAAATTTCCAACTGATTAATTTACCAAATGCTCAACTATTTTCATCTTCGAGTTGCATCGCTCGGTTGTTTATTTTGCAATATTTTTATGTTAAATATTCGATTATTTTAAAATAGCAATATTTGCATTTGCTCCTCTTCCACGAAAGCTGTTGGTCACAACTAGCTGCTGCTATATTATCTTGCCAATGAAAAACGATTCTTTTCATGAAATAAAGGCAATAGTGAAATTCTTCTTGTTTTCTTTGTGAATTGTTGAAAGAAAGATTTCTCGTGAATGTGAAATACCTGTTTATTGATAATTCGAATTTACACAACATATTTTTCCGACTATTTTAATACAAGTTTATCCCTTGAAACAATTTGCAACTAGTTTATTTCATCATATTACCATTGTGACCGAATCGCGGAGCCGCTGGCCATGGTTTGGGAGGTATTGGATCTGGAGTGTTTTCAAATGTCCTCTGTTCTCTCTTCGGTGCTGGTCTTGGAGAATCATGGACCTTGGCTTCGCAAAAGTAACCGTAATAAGGCCTTTCAACGTTTAGATTCTCTAGGACGCATTTGTCAAGCACAGCTTGTGTTTTCCTGCACCTGAAAACATTAATTCAAAATTAATTAACAGTTTTGCATTGCTTTTATTTTGTGCATGTCGAATAGATGCAAAAGCCAACAAAAAGCCACGAATCTATTCTTCCTTTCAAGCACTGCTTTCGTACTTACGGAGAAAAAGCCGAAATGCCGCTCGACTTGTCGATGCAAGTGGCATACTGCGTAAATTCTTCGTAGCAAGATTTCTTTATTTTACGGAAAAAGTCCAAGGCACAGGCTGTAACTGCTTTTCCTTCGTCTAAGCACTTCCTTGGATCCATTAATTCCTGTCTGCATAACATAAATTCCTGAAAAATTATAAACTGCCATTAAAAAAACACTTGCATTATCCGATGTAGAATGTTGACAAGTAAATATTATCTTTGTGTTTTGGCCAATGTCAGGAATAAATGCAACGTTCGGACGGCACTTTTGCACATTTTCGAAATGCACAGTGAAAATGTGAACATTGTTGAGGCGAGGGTAGATTATTATACCGCAATAACAACATAAAAATTACGTAATCTCGCTCTATGTTGAAAAAATAATTGCCCCGTTCGGGGAGAAAAACAGCAATAAGAAAATAATGCAAGAAATGGACAGTTGTTATCGGATAATTTATAAAATCTATCATACGTTTAATTCACATAAATTATTGACGTCAACTTACGTTATTTTTCCACTCGCAGTGTTTACCCATATACATCGATGCTGCTTGTAACACTGGATAAGTAAGGTTTATCTCTTGCACGGTTAATTCTTCCTCCGTGGGAAGTTTCACATCATCGGTAACAACCATTTTTGTTATTACTCTTTTTCTTTTCTTTTGTTTTAAAAAGTACAAGCTCTACATCAAAGATTCGTTCCTTTATTCTTGTCTGCTATGTAGCAAAATACGAGTATCAACTAGGGATGTTCGATACGTATCGATACGTCTGTGTATCGATATTTTTCCCTTCGATACGCTCCGATATTTTTCGATACGCAACGCTGTATCGATACGGTGTATCGATACGAGAAAGCACCATATCGGTCGTTCGATATGAGTGCTCGATCTCTCGAACGACCGACACGACATCTTTCGAGAAGTATCTAGAACTACTAGTCTAAATTCTCGATATCGAGTTTTTCAAATTCTGTATTGATTTTTCGGGAATTAATGATATAGAAAAACAAATCGAGAAATAATCTTAATAGCAAGGTCAATTATAATTTCAAATCGATATGAAGCGCCAAGCATGCTAATTTATTTATAAACAACACTGATAACGAAATTATCAATTACTCGCTAATTACGAAACGGAGAAAACAAATCTAAAAATACTCGGTTCTTCTAGATGAAAAACAGACGAAACTCGTTTATCAATTTTTGGTAAAAACGTAAAATTAATGTAGAATGCGATGATAAGGTAATCAACATTATCAGAAATTTATACAAACTTACTATTTTGTCTCGCGAATTTTCCAAAATATCGCTGTTCGAACCTGCAAATTCCAAAGATATTACAATTCTGGCAATAATTAACATCCGAATTAGAAATAAAAAATTCTCGAATTAACAAAATTTACGCCAGCCGCAACTAAAACATATTTTCGGAATTATTTGATCACTTATCAAGAAATAAATAGTGATTCTAGATGAATTTGCGATATTCTTATCAAAATTAAATGTGATATGGAATGAAAACCCAAGTCGACAATTTCGATTTACTGTATAGACAAAAATGACCAAATTTTATTTTTACAGCCCATGTTCGTGAATGAATAACAAACTTGTCAAAAACAGTACATTAAAACAACGAGACTTGTAATTAAGATGTGTTTCATTACACAATATCGTTTATTTATAAATAAATCGTGCGATGCAGATGCAATAATGAAAACATTAAGAAGCTTTACGCGTATAATAATTCACATTTTCAACACTCGCCATCATTTTCATTTTGTTTTTTCAATAAAAACGTGTTGTAACAGATAGAATATCATAATGCATTATTATTATAGTGTTGTATAAAGTAGCATGATTTATTCGATCAGCGATTATCCGTAAAACACGCTCGCTCTTCCCTTCCATCTCAACCCTTTCAAAATCGCACATAACTTTTTGCCCTCGCAAAGAAGCAAACGTATTGAACGAAAAATCCCTTACCGCATGAATATAACACGCGCTCTCGATAACGTTTCTATGTAATTTCGACGTTCTTTATAATATATTCATATATTACGTTGCAATAATTACATAAATCATATATAATATTATATATAAGGGTCTATATATAATATATATATATAAGGGTCTATATATAATATAATATAATTATAATATTTCATAAAACCTCAACGTCATTAGTGAAAGAGTCACAGATAATTATCAATGCATATTACTCATCATGTACTTTCTCATAACTTTGTATCGTTATTTCCTCATCATCTTCACAATTCATTTTTAAATATCATTTAACAACCTAAGTGAAATACCAGTTACTGCTGACATTAGATCATATCTTAAGACTTAACAATACAAAAACAAAAAGTAAAGCTTTTTATACTCAAACACGCGCCTCGCGGCGTCCTATCGAAAGCATTATACTTCCATTTAATTGGGTGGCGATACAATCACGATTACACCGTCGAAAAGTTCCGTTTTCAACCGACTTATCGATATGAGTTTGTGTGTGTGTGTGTATATGTGTATTACAAAGCGCAGAGACGATGACAGAGAGTTTAAAGTTACGTTAACTCGAATTCGCGTAGTAAAATTTTCAGTTCTGTATTTCCTTAAAGGCTCGTTAGTACATAGATACGACTTTATATTGTGATATTGGATGTAACAATGATTAATGCTTTACGATTAACCCACTCTGCATAATTCGCTAATTATACATTCTTTTCGGGAAGGGGATTCGTATCGGAACATTCGGCCGGTCTCGTTCGGCTGTTTTCGTTAACAAACGAGCGACCCGAGAGCCGCCGAAATGATCCCTCTAGCCCTGTCGCGAAAACGGGATCCTACCAATCTTTCTATCTTATTTTTCTTTTTTCTATCGTTTTTCTCGTTTCTTTTTGTCGCAGTTTCGCTCCCCCCCACGCACGCTGAACCGCTCGCGGATCCATCTTCTTGTGCAGCCCTTGATTGACGATCGGCTCCTTGATTGCGCGATTCTTCGGTTTATCGTTTGGGGTTTTAAGCTATTTACTCCTCCTTTGCCGCCTCCTTTTTGCCCAAAGGAATGGCTGCTTTTACTCTGCAAATTTTCGTTTATGAAACATTTCTTTCCTCGTGAATTCAGACTCATTTTTCACTCACTTGGCGGTAATTTCGTTGACCTTGCCCTGCATCAGAGACAAATTCTGGTCGATTTGTGTCTTATTTGTCTCGTACACTTTGGGAAGCGTGAAAAGCGCGACTACGCCTGTGGAAGAAAAAGAGAAAATGTTAATTTTCGGAAAAGCGCTTCTCGTTGCCGCGCTTTATACGTACCGATGATGATAAGCGTCATTCCATTGAACCAGGCACCGACGTAGGTCAGGCACCACAACATGCCGCCGAATTTGATCGAGTCGACGAAGTCTTCGACGAGGAAGAGTCTGCGCAACTCCCGGACTCCCGCGTTCGCGTTTGCCACTGCAACGTCAGCCATCTCGTGCACTTTCTCCGCGGGCAGGGTGAGGTCCAGCTCGAGAATTTCCCTAAAAAGCCCAATACAAATTTTAGTTCTTTGTTTCTCCAAATTCTGAGCTTTCAAGAGCAAATTTAATGGGATCAATCAAACATTTGAATCATTAATTCATTACAATTCATAGACTTCATTGTTGTTAATTTAAAAATGCAGTTCTCATTCCAGGCAATAAAAAACGAACTGCGATTACACCGATTGTATCGGAAAAAATACCCACTTGAAGGGATGCCCATCTGAAGTTTTCTGAATAGCTTGTAAGACGGTTTTGTAGATTCGGAAGGCTACAGTTCCGATGAGCGTGAGAAGCGACGTATACGCGAGCACGCTGATCAGACTAAAGTAGGCCAACGACAAAAGCACGCCTAGAATTGCACCGAAGACGATCCCCGATTTTTTGGGGTTGCGCCAATAGATTAGAGCAGCCACTGAAATAGAAAAAAATTCATTATTTCTCGATCTCCAAAATGCCGTGCGTTCCTTCTATCCACTTTTTCATCCCAAATGACTTTTTTTAATAATTAATAAAAATAAAATGTACATGTATTATACAATTTTTCATAATTCCTCGTTTCATTAAATTAAATTTTAATTCAAGTTTATCGACACTGTTTCAATTCGAATTAATTTAACCGCGCACCCTAATCAACACTTCGCAAATATGTGTATTGCAAATAAAAAAAATGTGTTTCCAAGGTTATTACGCTCGAATGAAAAGCGACCAAAAACGAAAGTTCGTGAAATAACTGTACACGAACGAAACGATGAATTTTCAATCGGAAAGTCCAAATTCCCTAGCCGAAAGTGACCCACTTTCAAACATTCCAAAAAAACAAAACCCTATCAGATATTGAATGTCTCCATTTTTGCGACGATTTATTACTTTGTTTTTTTCCCCGGTTCTTTAGTCACGTACTAAAGATAACCACGTGACGTCAAAAAGTAACCGATCGATGCTCGAGCGCTTTGCAACGTATTACAGTTTTCTCGTTACACGTCGAAGAATTTATTCGATTCGTGATTCGTAACTGAAAGCGCGATAACGAACGCGATTATCTCCCAACAAACAAGCGATAATTACCGATAATGTCGCCTCGAAATTTTGAGTCGCGACATATGCCTCGAAATTACCCGTTTCATTTCGGATTTCTCCGGAAAATCGCGCAGTTCCGCTGATAAAACAGCGGAAACTAAAATGGCGGACCATATGTTCCGATCTTTCGGCGAAGAGCGAAACTACGGAAAACGCGGGAAATTAAAAATCTCACCGGATCCACGCTCCGAAAGCTCCTCGACCGATTGCCTGGAATTATTTCTGCGCACCATATTTCCACAGTGTCCTCGATAGCGAGCGCGAGTGAAATCGGCACATGCGACGAACAACCGAGACAGTCGAGATCGAAACTCGCCGCGCGACTAAGCCAAACCAGCGATTGCTATGAAAGCTCCAGCCCGAAACCTCGCCGGATGGAAAGTGCCGGCGTTTTCACGGCTACGAATGCGTGGGACTCGCGCGAGCGAGAAAGAAGAGAAAGCAAAAATCAATGTTCCAAAAGAGCGCGCTCGATTTCTTCGACCGCGCTTTGAATTTCTCGGCGGGAAAGTTCGGTCGGTAAAGCAGGGATTGCCGCTGTTTTTGGAGAATTTTGCCAGCGCGACGTCACGTGGCTCCACGTCTCTCGAGAACGTGACGCTTTCGATTGGGCAATTACGTGCGTAATGAAACGCGCGAACTGGTTTCGTGAACGTTCATCTTTGCTTGATCGACATACGAAAGAAACGAAGTTAAAAACTCTATTTCGGTAATTTTTAATGCTTTTTACAAGGACGCGACACGAAAACTACGAACCCAAGGTAAAACGATAGTTTGAAAAATCCGAACTATCGCCGCAATGCAGGGATCGACTTTCCGTTTCATGGATATCAATTTATGCACATCGAGGGATCGTATTTCAAAAGTTGAAACCGGAATTTCGATCCAGACCAAGTCTCTCGATTTTACGATAAAGCTAGCCAAGTTTCGCGGTTAAAATTTTGGAAAATCGCGTTTTTGAGTTTCGATTAAATCTTCGAATTTCTCACGATTTTGAAATGTTAAAAAATTATCGGTGTCAATTGGGGTAAACGATTGTTTCTTCGGCGAAAGGAGACTTGAAAATCAATCAAAATTAAGGGAATTACGAAAGACTCGTTTCCTCGTTTAATGGACCGAGAAAAATCACAAGGGTCCGACGAGGCGTTACGTAACC
This sequence comes from Zelostemma sp. ZL-2020, assembly GCA_022816865.1. NCBI lineage: Eukaryota > Metazoa > Arthropoda > Insecta > Hymenoptera > Platygastridae > Zelostemma > Zelostemma sp. ZL-2020. Next base: position 27,128 of record JABFQM010000039.1, on the reverse strand, counting down.
GCACGTGCACTGCTTCTCTTTAAACTCGAGCCAACACGGTGCGTTCGAAAGATAATATAATTTTACGGAAATACAAAATTCCCCGCCAAATCGACTCCAACCTCCACTCCCGCATTTAAGAACACGAAAAATGCGAATTAAACAAGGACAAAACTCGCACGCTTCTTCCCGTTGAAACGAGAAAACTAATAAATCCGCGATGAATTCTGCAAATGCGGATCTAATTATATCCACCCGCGTTATTTTCGAAATGAGTTAATAAGTAAAATGACTCACGTTCTTTCTTGGACACCGACATTTTTTCGATCATGATCGCACTTCATCAACGCAAAAGTTCAACCGAAAAAAGGCGACATCGGTTCTAGAGAAAATTCGATTCAAATTCCGCGCCAAAAAGTCGTTCGCGGAAGCGCCGCTTTTCGACTCGGTCGAAGCCCCCGAATGAATAATGAAAAGGGAAAGTACGCGACTTCAGCCGAGCGCCTCGAGAGGCAAAAAGTGCTGAATTTTTCAAACGTGCGGAAAAAGGGGTGAAAAGGAGAAGAATCTCGCGGCTTTCTCGGGGAGGCGAAAGGGAACGACTGCTCGCTTTACGTAGCGCGAATCCCCGATGAATAGTCTACTGGCAGCGTACCAAACGAACCTGGCTGGACGTTATATTTAGTGGCCCGAGCAGTTGGCTACGTTATTCGACGGACGTTACTCTCTCGCGCATCTTTCGCCGCGGTGCGCATGCGCGGAATCGTAAAAACAGGTGAGAGATTTTCTCGAGTGACAGTCAATTTTACACCGAAATTTGTTTAATTGAATCTCAAATTCGGGTCATACGCGCCCTTTCAACCCTGCGGAGCATCGAAATATTTCGCAACTAGGGAGAAAATGTGCATTTCTTATTTTTATTTTTAAAATGAAAAATGATGAATTTCCACGATGTATTATTGTAACGGTGGACCACATTGACATTACATTTAATTTTACAATGGCGCATCGCGGTTATTGGAAACACCGAAAATTCGAACGTAAAGTATCGAAACGAAGAAATTGATATTTGGAAACATGTGAAATTCGAAGCGAGAAACGAAATCAGAAAAGGTTTTTACATAAAAAAACATGTTTTCCAAACAAAAAAACTTCCACAAATCTTCAATCAATCCAAAAAAAAATCGGAAAACCCCAAAGCTCGGAAGAAAAAAAACGGTGGGTAATGCAGGGAACTTCGTCGTAAAATGCGCCGAATGCTCCGCACTGACCCCGTTCCCGCGTCAAGTTCAACCGAATACTTTGTCTAGGAGCAGCTACTAGCGCGTCTACGATTCGCGTCTAAAAATACGCAGCGTTAATTCAAACCAGAGCCCAACAACTAATTACTGCACACGTTAAAATCTTACCTTTAGGATTCAGTCTTTCTGGATTAAACCATGCATCTGTAAACAAGATAAGCAGATCATGTTAATCCCAGTTAAGAAGAGCCAGCGAAGATGAAATTCATTCCGCCGAAAAAGCTTGTTCTTTACTCTCGAAAAGTGCCCTCATTCTCGCGAATCAAGCCCTTCTCGGCACAATGAAAAATTTTTACTCTCAAGTGCGTGAATTTCTCACTCCAAGAAATGCAAAGAATAAAGAAAAGATATATCCACACCTTTTGTTAGTTGAAACATGCGAGAAAAAGAAATCAACCAAACGACGCGCAAATTACACGGTTACATGCAAGCACGTCATCGCCACCTGATTCGCCATTCAAATGTGTACAATTTACGCTCGGGTTTATCACTCGCCGATTTTATTATTCGCGAATTCGCATCTCGTAACGAAACCCCGCGCGATGACTCGGCTTAGCTTCATTAAATCAAAGTTTTCCGAAGCATCCGACACGGAAAAAAAAAATCCGCTCGATTGAGCAACTGAAATCACGCGATCAAGTCGCATTTGCATCGATTAATCCGAGCCGATTGATTACATTATCGAGGCTCGATCGCTTTTTCAAAATTGCGTCGCGTGCGAAAAAAAAAGTCCGATTCGACACGATACAGAGCTGTATTATGTCTGCGATGTTAATCAAGACGCGAATGCACGCAATCAAGCATTCTCGGCCTTCGCCGGGCGACGAGGATTTATCGACTTTCGAGTCTCGAAAACGTTATTTTCATTCCGCTCAATAATTGGAATCGAAAACAAGAGGAATACGGAAGTCGACGCGACCTAAAAAGGCCTTCGAGGTTTCGTTCGAAAATGACAAACATCCATTCTATTTCAATATCGCGAGCTCGTAAATGCATGCAAATGTTCCTCAATCTTTTACGTTAATTTTAACTTTTCGATAGAACAAGTCCACTGGGGCATTAGATAGCGCGTTATCAACACTGTCTCCATGTGCTTTTTAAACGTCAAACGAGCAATTCATGTATCAACTATTTAAAAAATTACCCGACATTCCTGTAATTTTAAACGTTAACTGCGTCGTGTGAAATCATTCGATATTTTTAGTTTTTAGAAAGTCGCTTCGTTACTGATAATCAAGATAATTTATAAACACGGCATAACATAAATATTCAAAAACTACGTTCAATTGACACTTTAAATCAACTCCAATTTTACATTTACAAAATTTGAATAAAATTTGCTCTTTCACGAAATCGACTACTTCGAAAATAATGATCATATAATTTCTGAACAAAATTTGACCTCTTTCTTGGCAACCCCAAATGAAATCGTCCCCAAGGACAAAGAAAAAAAGTGCATCGATCAATTTTTCAAACAAGCGCCACACTGTACTACGTCCCTGCTCGCGGCAAATAGGTGTCCACGTAATTACGAACACACACGTAACACGAACGAGCCTGTTTATTGGCAAGTTGAGAGGACGATCATTATTAGAGTCGACGAAGGGAGAAAAACCAGAAGAGCAAAAAAAGCAGCAATAACAATCCGCTGTTTCTTCTAACAAAAAAAAAAAAACTCTACGAAGACAATAAGACGCAGAAAAAGCTCTTACGGGGATGCAGAATGTTCCAAAAACAGGGACACCCCCCGTTGCAGGCGGCCGAAGAATCGGCCGAGCGCTTCGAAACGTCCGAATCCATTTTGCTTAGGTCAAAACTTTTCACGACTTCACGGCACTGCACTTACGCCTCTGGCTCTAAAAATTGCGACGCCCAATCAAAAAAGGGCCAGGGTCGCGCGACGGAGCGGAAAAACGCGTCTCCCCCGACGCGCTTTTCCGACGTCGACGTCGCCGGCAAGTGCAACCAAGGAACGGCGCACTACGCAGAGATCGCGCTCCGTGTTCACGAGGCAGAAACGTCTTCGGTTCCAGCGAAAAACTCGTTTCCCCGCGTTTCCTCGAAGGACTCGGAAAAAAAGGATCGAAACTTTCCTTGGAAAACGAGCAACGCACGGGAAAACCTCGGGCTTCGATTCGCAGGTAGCGGATCAGTCGATGCGACTCGCTGGGAGATGGAAGGAAGGAACAAAGTCCAGCGGCGAGGAAGAAAAGAAAACAGGTAGACCGAGCTACCCAGGGTTCAAGGACTGATGCTTCGAGTCGCGCGGCGAATCCTCGTGAACCCAGAATTCACTCCTGGAAAATGGGAACGCCTCGTGAACATGGAACGCTGCGTAGATTCTCGACGCGCCTCGATCGAAAAACCTTCGTTTTCGGGGGCTGCCGATCGAATCCTTTGTTTATAGATCGCGTCCGAGCCGTCCTTGGCTCTCGGCGCGGAAAAAGATTCGGTCAACCGGTCAACGGTGGATCGAGCTTTTTCTCCGCGGTACCAACCTCCGGCCCTCTTCTTGGTCTATTTCTTAACCGCCCCCTCCCCCTCGTAGAAGAGAGAGACGCGCGAGGATATCAGTACTGCTCGAGTGAAGATAAGGCGAAAAGAGCGACGTAACTCGCGCACGCTGAAGAGAGGACTGAGGCTGTATCGACCCGAAGCGAGCGAGCCGAGGGAGCGAGGGAGGATCGGTGGTCCCCACCACCCGAGATACTATGAATCGACGCATGAGCCTCCGGTACTCTGCCATGTTGCTCTACAATCGGCGCTATGACCTATGAACGAAGATGATTCCGGTCGGTGGAAACAATGGACGGTGCCGAGGACATCGATTTCGAGTTTTCGATCCTCTCCGAGAGTTTGGAATTGAAAAACGTACGCGTGGAATATTTTAGAACGGAATCGCGATCATTCGGGGTGGATTTTGGGTCCAAGAATGATTCTATTTGAAGGGAAACATTCTACTTTTTCAGCAGCGTTGGAAAGAAAAAAGAGGACTCTTTCGTTCATTTTTCGACGACCGGCTACAAATTATGACCCTTCTGGCTTTTTTGGGGAAGAAAATGGAAATGACCGTAGTGGATTGAAAAAAAAGTACAGCACAACATTGTAACATGACTTTTTTCACTCTTTGTTTCGTATTTTGTGACGCACATTGTAATCATTCTAGATTTTTCACCACAAAATTGAATATCCATATTGCCTTCCTAAGCAACAAGAGGCACCTTATTTTTTAATACATTTTTTGTAGGTCTCTTTGTTCGCGAGAAAAAAATTTGTAACCTGAAATCAATGTTTTTAAAAATATAAATCGCGACATTCGGGGTGGATTTTGGGTCCAAGAATGATTCTATTTGAAGGGAAACATTCTACTTTTTCAGCAGTGTTGGAAAGAAAAAAGAGGACTCTTTCGTTCATTTTTCGTCGACCGGCTAAAAATTATGACCCTTCTGGCTTTTTTTGGGAAGAAAATGGAAATTACCGTAGTGGATTGAAAAAAAAAGTACTGCAAAAAATTGTAACATGACTTTTTTCACTCTTTGTTTCGTATTTTGTGACGCACATTGTAATCATTCTAGATTTTTCACCACAAAATTGAATATCCATATTGCCTTCCCAAGCAACAAGAGGCGCCTTCTTTTTCAATACACATTTTTTGTAGGTCTCTTTGTTGGTGAGAAAAAAATTTGTAACCTGAAATCAATGTTTTAAAAAATAGGTATAAATCGCGACATTCGGTAAATTGTGGATGAAATGCTTTGAAATTTTAATCACTCAAAATGTATACCCTAGCAGGTACCTATTTGGAAGAAAAAATTACAAACAAGTAATTTTTAATTGCAAATCAATGCGCACAAATTTCATGTTTCGCAAGATATAAATCGAAAAAGTCAGCGAGGAAAGTTGAGCGACGTAGAACTTCCTCAGCAAAATTGTTTCTTGGGGTATGAAGAATATTTTTACGAAAATTCTTGTTTAAATAATGAAAATTGTAGAAACTGTGGAATGTTGAATAAAATCGTGTTTGTCGCAGCGGCGCGACGACAGCAAATCGAGACACAAAAATACCTGAATAAGGTAACGAAATTGTACTTTTGAAGATAAGAATAATTAATGTTTAATGGGTTTTTAAGGACTTTGTTAAAAGCAGCTGTGTTTCAGTTTCAATACTTTTAATTGACTGAAATAACCGAAAGTATTTGTACTAAATAAACGAAAGTTTACTGAAAAATGTAATGAAGTGCAGCGAAAGGCAAAACACCCAAAAATAAGAACAACATGAATAATACAAAAAGTGCTTTTGAATTGCAATAAAAAGTTGCCGAAGTACAAGAAAAATATTATTAAAATGTTTTTTAAATTAAAAAAACAAATGCGTCTAAACAGCAAACAAAATTAAAAATGCAACGAAATGGATCAAATTTACAAAAAAATGCCGATAAATTGCAGCCAAACTGCTGCAAAAAACCCAAAAAAGTACTGCACTAAAAATTAATGAAATTGTCAATAAAATGCTGCAAACTTGCCAAAAAATTTAATAAAATCGTAAAATATCAAAAAAAGCGCCAAAACTGCACAAAATTGTGCAAATTCACCAAAAAAAATGTGCGAACCGGAAAACAGAGGTCATTGCTCCGCGAAAAACCTGCGTCCCAAGGTGTAAAACTAAAAGGGTTGAAATTTAAAAACGAACGGCGTCATCCCCACACACGAGGGTGGCAATAAGCGCGCGCGGAAAGTATAAGTAACCCAGTGAAATGCATCACGTAAATCCTGAACGAGCGTAAAATTAAAGGGAATGGGAAGGAAGCTCGTCCTTGCGCGAGCAAACATTTGCCATTGGGGAATGGCAGTCTTCAATTTCACGCAGAAACGGGAAATAAGCGAACCGACATTTGCGAAAGCAAGGTCGAAACCGCTGGCTCATGGTCGACGCGTAATTGCATACAAATTGCAATGTTCAAAGCAGGCACGCTCTCGTTTATTTTAAGGGCCTGGAGATCTAAACAACTCGTTTATTTCAAGTCGAAAAGTTCAAGTTTCTGTTTCAGTTTGCAAATATTATATGATAAAGCGATAAATCGAGGTTGAGCTTGCGGGGTAAACATGGTGGCAAGTCGGGGCAACGACCCTAACGACTTATATATTGAACTTTGGCAAGTTCGTGAAATATTGGCTTCAAAGATGAACTGGAAACGTTGAAAATTGCCAAAATCGATTCATTTAAAAATATTTTGTTCAAACATTTTATCGAGTCGTCAAAATTTTGTAAAAAAGTGAACTTTTCAATAAATTCGTAATAAATCGCATTTTTCAAAGCAAAGCTTGAAATTCCTCTAAATAAACTCTAAAACTCGTGCTGGATTTCAAAATTGTCGATTTACTGATGATTAAATGTTTTCGAGATTAATTATCGTTTAATTGGAGTAGAAAATTGTGCATCGAATAAATGTGATACCATGGCATATTGTGCAATTTTATCAATATCAAATATCAACCCCGCGAACAGGAAGTACAAAAAACGGGTTCTGAATTAATAAAAAGCAAGATGAGTCCATACGGTGGTGCTTCTGCGGGGTTTACGGGGCAATGGAAAATATAGCAGGTAGACATTGCGGCGCCCACGCAAGCGTGAGCCAAGTTGCCGGTCTATAAGTACTCATTACACGCCAAAGTACCCAGTCCCGAGTGGCATTATTAAAAAAAACACGGTGTCTTGCAATGACAAAAATTCGCAGCGAAACGCGCATTCGAACACCGAACAACATAAAATGCATTCTTTTTTCAATTCCTCGACGAAAGAATTTTTTCCACAGTCTTTATGCCTAAATTTATGGAGTGCTTCGATATTGATTATTTCGAATTCAAAAAACTCCGCTCGATGCGAAAGCAGCGACACCTGGCGATCGGAAAAGCAACTTCTGAAACTGCTTTACCATCGAATGAGCCGATGAAAAACATTCCTGAAATTCCCTCGCTTTCCAACATTTCGAAAAATCTTCGAAAACCACGTTTATCAATTTGAAAAAATCACGTAATCAACGCTTTTTTCAAATAAACACTAGGGCATCGTTAAAAAAGTATAAATTTGTTGTCCATGTTCGTATTTTTAAATTCCATTGAAATTAATTAATGTGTTGGGTCAATTCTTTTATTAAACTCTGAATGTAGCGCTGTTTTCACGTCTTTGAAAACCGGGAAAGTTCAGAAAGCTCGCCGGAGCTCACGACCTGGGCAGTCGAGCTGGCATATCGCGACGATCGCGAGTTAATCTCATCGTGCGCCCCGAACCGGAAGTGCACGTGCGTTTGGATGAAAGTGCCGAAAATATCATTGATCATGGATCATTTCGCGCTCGCTGAAACGATTTCGATCGATTTCTCGTGACCTGCATTTTTCTCTGCAGCAGCGTAGCGTGAGTGCAAACGTATTTCGGTGCATGTAAACCCGACTACGCGGTGCACTCGGCTGCTCAAGTTATACAAATACGTAAGATTTTCATCGATTCTTTGGATTTTTCACAGTTTAAAAATAGCGTTTACGAAATTTGTTTGTAAGGTTGATTCTAGTAATTATTTAAAGTGCTTATCGCGGAATTATCTACGTTTACGAGTCGATGAATCACGCGTTTGTATGATAAGAATAGTTATTCATGCTAGGAAAGTTCGAAAATGAATTAAAATAATGACAGTTTAATTGCAATCGAGAAGGAAGGAATTTTGGAAAATTTTTCGAGAATGTGGAAAATGGAAAATTTTGCTCGATTGTGAATACTGATGACTGATTTTCATGCATATTCACTTATTTTTAGATTTTTTAAATCGAAACGATTTTTACGAAAATAACGAAATACCAAAAAAAGATTAAAACTCGCATAAATTTTTCCTTTTTGGCGAAAGTTCGTGATTTTCGGCAAAAATTCAATTTTCCTGCAATTTCTGATAATTGTTTCTAGTTTTTCAAACATTTTTTGTAATCTGTTACATCGCTGTTAAAAATGATTCACCGCAACGAAACAGATGGCGCTGAAATCCTCGCGCGTCAATAATCTAGCTCGAACGGTAAAATACCGACATAAATTCCCCGAAAACTTTGCAAAACTTCCTTCCTTTTCAAAAAAAACGAAATTTCAAGAATCTAATTATTTTCAAATTCGAAAAATGAGTTCAAAATTCAAAAAATATGTTTCATAACATGCGAGAAAGTCTCCCGACACCGCAGTAAAGAAATTCGTGACAGGTGTACAGCCCGGATCGATACACCGCGATGTATTCGGGGAACCCCCTCCCCCCAAAATCCCCGTAAATAAATAAAGCGTCTTCCCCTCGAAAAAACAGCAATCTCTCGAAAAGCTCGATCTCGAATTTCACGCCAGGTCATAATAAATTTACATGTACCGAACCTGAGTCACCGGCTATGATTAAAACAATGACATCATCGGTTCTAGAGCGCAATATTCTCGAAATCAATGCGCAGCTGGACTGTAAAGATCCGTCATTGGCTCGAGCTTTACGAGCGTTCGCGGAACAAGCAACGAAGCGTGGAAAAGTCCACGCGACCTTGAAACCGCGAAAACCAAACAAAAAGTCTTTCCCGTTAATTTAGCGCGTCGATGACCGTTCCACGTGGCTTCCGAAATAATTATGCTCCGTCGAAGGAAATTATCTGCTCACCGAGATTTAGGTGCTTGAAGATATCCTTCGGCGCGATTTCCTCGACCTCGACTTTCTTCTCGGGAAGACGATACGAAGCTTTAGCGGCGGGCTTTTGGGAAGACTTTGCCGGCGAAGGTTCGGGTTCGGACTCGAACTCGCTGTCTCCGGTTTCGGCCTTGCGGTCCTCGACCTCTCGGGGCAGCGGAGGCAGCGGTTTCGTCGGCGGTTCCTGGAACTCGCTGAAAATCTTTTCCTCGTCCTTGGCCGGGAACTGCCAGTTATCGCTCTGCTTAACCGGGGAATATTTCGCGGGTTCCTTGACCTGGGGCACCGGGGGGTACGAGAAATCGGACGCGATCTCGGACGCGAAATCTTCGCTGACCTTCGGGGGTTTGGAGGATCCGATGTCCCCGAAGTCGAAATCATCGGCGCGAGGTCGCGGGTCCTGGAACACCGATGATTTTTCGGATTCCATGAAAGCCAAGCTCGCGTTTTTCCCGTCCCCGGAGTCGTCGAACTTCATGAAATCCGAGGAACTCGCGGAAGGTGGGGGCGTCGCTGGGGGCATCCCGAACGAGTTCTGGACGAAACCCGAACGGGAAACGAGGTTTTCGTGCTTGTCCAGGTTTCTGGCGACGTTCGCGAGAAGTTCGTCGGAGAAATTTTTCGTCTGCTTCATAGTCTCGCTCTCGAGGTGCTCGAAATCGTCGGTAGAGTCGTGGTCCCGCTTTAACGGGGCCTTACCCGGGGACGAGTCGTTGCTGAAGCCGCCCATGAGGTCTTCCTCGGGTTTTAAGGACGCGAACTCACTGGACAACGACATTTCGGGGAGTTGCTGCTTTTTCTCGCGCGTCTGTCAAATTCTCTCGCGGAATTTACGAGCGCGATCGGGCATGTAGCGCGCCGGCAACACTGATGATTATCACTGGAGTTCGAACGTTTCACATACGGTTTTGAGGGACCGCGTGTGGGAGTTACGCTTCGCGGTTATTCGTAGCTCCGTTTATGTACCGTGCGTGCGAGATTCGGGATAAACGAGGCTGCTGGCTGACTCGACGCCTGCTCGGTTGTCGGGAGCACGGAATCATGAAATTATAAACTGCAGATATGGCGTTCGGGGGTAGTGCGCAGGCGCGTGGCGCGCATTTGCGAGAGGTTCGAATTCGCGGCTCGTTTTTGCGAAAATTACAAGTTTTGGAAAAGGGTTGAGAAAATGAGGGAAAGTACGGAAGATTTGGAACAGATGATGATTATTGCAATGTTTTGAAAAGCGGCACAAATCGTTACGAAAAAATTTTTGAAAAATTTTAGATAAAGAAATTTACGACAAAATACTTGTATGTTTGTTTTTTCGTGTATTTCATTGCATTAGTAACACATCTTTTTCGTTTTTTTCATTTGTAATTATTAAAAGCAAAAAAAATTTGCAGTTTCTAGGGTTTTCAGTAATGAATTCACATTTAAAATGGCGCGCGTTTTTCAGTTTCGATTTGTTCCGTTACTTCTTATCAATTTTCTGAGTAAAACATCGAACGCAAGACCCGGAAAATTCTAAAAATCGATAAACGTTTATATACAAATATTATTTTTTATGTTTTTCCCAAGGGAATTGTTGAGGTTAAAAAATGGGATTAAATGAAACAAAACATGAGAAAACAAGTATTTTGATTCCATTGAAATGGAGGGAAAAATTTTCTCTGTAAAAGCATAATGAATGGAAAAATTTATTTCGATAATTAATTAAGATATTGATGGAATCGTAATTATAAATTCCCCTTGGTCGCGACAAACCAACGCCAGGAACGCGAGCACAGCCGATCAATATTCTTTATAAAATTACACCAATTTAGCTGCTTGTTCACAAAGTACAAAGCGTGCACAGAGAAAATGATCAATTAAAAAGCCATTTCATTTCTGGAAATTAACAAAAAGTGCGATAAAATAAAAATCCATTTTTTCTTCCTTCCGTTCGAAATGAGAAATTTAAAAATTCAAATCTTCAAAGCGATCGCTAAAAATAAGAAACCATGGGAATCAGATTTCGCAGTCCGAACCGAAGAAATCGTAAACCCTGACAATTTTTTGCTAAACTTTCCTGTTTCAGCTTTTTTCGGGACTCCGCGAGTGCGAATAATTTCCCCTAGGGCGCGCGCTTTACAGGACACAGACACCAACTGACTTGTGTTAATTGTTCCACTTTGCGCACTTTCTTCCGTCACTTTTTCGTGCGCGTGTGAAACTCGAAAATTCGAGTCCTAATCTTTTTCTCGGAAATATGTCTGCGATGAGGCTTAGAACGGCGATCGCAGCCACGGAACAAGAGCTCATTTACGAGACCCAGGCCTTCAAAAACGGCCACGTTTCCATCAAAAATAATTCGATTAGCCGGCGAAGGAAAGGGTTTTCTTCCGATGATGAAGGTCATCGACTACGGGTGAGTCAATATTTTGCTTCCGTGAAATTGAATCATAACGACGTTCGCTTATCATTCCGAAAACGCTCGTTTATCGCAGCTCGATGTTTCAAAACTTGTTCGAAAAAAGCTTATTTCCCGGGAATATAAACACGAGAATTCAGGGATCGATTTGTCAATGGATGTTTCTGTCATGTTTTTCGCGAATTTGCGCATTTTCCCAGAATCGCTTTGCGCGGGAAAACCGGGCGGATTTGAATCGCCTTCCGTTCGAATAATCGAATTATGGTAATTAATATCAACTTTTTTTCAGCCTCAAAAAGAAACCAGAGATGTTGAATCCAAGGAATCGTTTGAAAAGCCAACGATTATCACGGCCGCACTCACGCACTTTGGGTTTTACATTCTCATGTTCCTGGGTTTCGTGAACCAATTAATCTTCGTTCCCAAAGTGGCTCGAGAGAAGAACAGAGAAGTAAAACGCAGCAACGTTATCTCCGTAAAAGCAAAAAGAAACTAACCAATGTTTTTCTTCCAGGGTTTCGCGCCGCTGTACGAGAGTTTTGCGCAGTTTTATTCGCGCTACGTGTACCGGAGAATAAAGGACTGCTGGAACCGTCCGATTTCATCAGTTCCAGGAGCAATGGTCACCCTAAAAGAGCGAGTAACTCGCGATTCCTGCTGGTCATTTGAGTAGGTTCCATCGAGGCCTGAAAAAGCTCCAAAAACTAACGCATTGTTCGATCTTTCTCCAGGTTCACGGGAAAAGAAGTCCCGTGCATAAATTTGGGGTCCTACAATTACTTGGGATTCGCTGAAACGAACGGGGCCTGCACCAAACAGAGCATAGAAGCTTTGAAAAAATACGGTTGCGCTACTTGCAGCACCCAGTTGGAATTAGGTAGAGCCAATAAAAACCACGAAGCTGAATTAATTGTTAAACGACTCTTTTATTCCCGCAGGAACTTTGCCGATACATGGCGAGCTGGAGAAACTAACGGCCCGATTTTTGGGGGTGGAAGACGCCATTGTATTCGGCATGGGATTTGCCACGAACTCGCTTAACATACCTTCGCTCATTGGCAAAGAGTGCTTGGTTCTCAGCGACGAGAAAAATCATGCTTCCCTTATTCTCGGTTTGAAACTGTCCGGCGGCACAGCGAGAGTCTTTAAACATAATAGTAAAATCCAGTAACGAAGCAACGACGCAATTCGTTCATTTTTATTTTCCATTTGTTATCTTTTACAGACATGGACGATTTGGAGGAGCATCTCAGGCGGGCTATAGTCGAAGGTCAACCAGGCTCGGGTAAACTCTGGCGAAAAATCTTCATCATCGTCGAGGGCGTTTACTCCATGGAAGGCTCAATTGTTAACCTTCCGCAAATTATCGAGCTTAAGAAGAAGTACAAGGTTCTTTTCGCGGCTCATGAAATTATATTTCCAACATTTCTTGTACGTTTGTAATGTCACGGAATCGATGTTTCCAGGCCTACCTTTACTTGGACGAAGCTCACAGCGCAGGAGCCCTGGGAAAGCATGGCAGAGGAGTGTGCGATTATTACGGGGTGGATTCGCGTGAGGTGGACATTCTCATGGGAACTTTCACTAAGAGTTTCGGCTCCGCTGGTGGTTACATCGCTGGGACAAAGGTCTCGGTTTATTTTACAGAATTTCAATAAACGAAGGATTGAATACTGAGAAAAAAGGTTGTTAACTTCGGTACCGTTTCAGAAGCTGATAAACCACCTGCGAGTGAACAGTCACGCGTACACGTACGCGTCGGCGGTGTCACCTCCAGTCGCTCAGCAGATAATCACGTCGATGACGATAATAAGCGGCGAGGATGGCACCGATTTGGGCAAACAACGGATAGATCAGTTGGCCAGGAACACGCGGTACTTTAGACGGCGACTGAGACAAATTGGAGTTATAACGCATGGCAATGAAGATTCTCCGGTCGTGCCGATGCTTGTTTATTTGTTCTCCAAAATTGGGTAATTGGACGCTGACATTTTACAATTGTAAATATGAAGAACTTCTATTCTGAATTTGTAATTTCATTTTTCAGGGGAGTAGTACGCACGCTCACGGAACGTGAAATTGCGACTGTGGGAGTCGGATTCCCAGCTACGCCATTGATGGAAGGAAGAATACGTTTCTGCCTATCAGCGGGACACACGAAAGAGCAATTAGATTATGTAATGCAAGATTTGTAGATTTAATTGTGTTTTCATCGAATTGTTTTGTTGACTACGTTTTGGTTGTTTCAGGTACTGAAAAACATTGAAGAAGTCGCTGATGATTTCGGATTGAAGTACTCGAAGCTACCTCGGGACAAGGAGCCGATAAAATACTGGACTGATAGCGAGACGGAATGACCTACCTCACAAACCCAGAAACTTTTCTTAGTAAAATCAACTCGTTGCTCCCTAAACCACAGAATTTCAATGATGCCAGTGAAAACATATCATGCGCTTTGATCGCTGTTTCTTAATTAGTATTCAGGCATTTTATACGATTAAAGCAGGAAGTATTGTGTATAATGTTTCTCTGGATTGTACATTCCCTCGATGATTATTTTTCAATTTTTGGAGTTTCAAAACTTTGATCGTGGAAGAACGAAATGTGTACATAAATTAATCTTGCTCAACATCTGTGTAAACTTGATCGTAATTCTATGTCTTCGCTTCTCTATTTATGCCATATGTTAATCTGTTTCTTTTTCCCAATTTTCTAAACAATGACAGAGTAACGTTGTACAAGTTGATCTTGGAAGTATATATTTTTAACAAAAAAATGTAGAATCGAGAATCTTTGGAAAATAGAAACAGATGGAGCAAATAAGCTGCGGTCTTTTACAGTAGTAACATGGCATTAGGCGCAAGCATTCCTGTACAAGTATTATATTAATCTAATTTTGAATTATTTCCATTTTCGCCGTAAAAACGAGTGTTCAGTTCTTGTAAAACTTTAATAATTAATAAATTATTGAATTTTCAATCCAACAATGCTCAATTAGGATTATTATTGCCATCGATAAATTACATTTTACATACTTGCAAAAGTTTAATTTTACTGGTTCGTTACTTAAGCTAAGAAGTTTTAATGATCGTAGGTTCACAATGTAACGTCGGAGATGATCTTTTGTATTCTAGAGAGGATAATACTGTTTGTGCTAATGCAATTTTCGGGCTTGTAAGGTGGTTCTACGCGAATGATGTCTTTGATGCAAAGAACTCCGTCTTTCTCTACGATGGGAAAGCGATTTTCCAGAAGCACTCTTTTGACCGCTTCTTTTTGCTTCGCTGAAACTGGGCCGGAAACTTCGGGGGCCTTGAACAGTTCTGGAATTATTGTCAGGGGATCTGGAGAAACCTCGATGCTTTTGATTGCATGACCCAGGATGATTCTCAGCTCGTACTTTTGATTCTCTTTCGGTTCCAGTAAAACAATGCTGCAAAATTGCGTGGATTAATTTACATTATAAATTCACAAAAATCGACTTTGTGTAAAAAAATTTTACGCCAAAAATTGTAATAATAATACGATAAAAGGTAGAATAATGCCAATTTTTTCGGAACTTGGCCAGACTGCACGAAAATTAAGTTCAAAATCGATGACTTTCAGTAAAGAAAATGTTGCGGATCGGAAAATAAATTCTAACCTCACCTTTCGGAAACGGGATCGACCGTGTAGACGATGCCGGATTGTACGCCGCCGTCCTCCGTTATCACAGATATTCTTTTGTTGACATAACTTTTGAAAACGAGCGGGTCATTGTTGTAAACATTGTGTAAAAATAGCGAGAGTTCCTTTTCTCTCTCATTCGTATTTCCCGACATAACTTCGCAAATTTCTTAGAGATTCTCGGCAACTTTTTGAGTGTAAACAAAAGCCTATCACACACACATACACACGCATATGAGCGGTCCGTCTCGGGCGTCGATGATTTAAATTTAGTTCCAAGAAAATATCCTAGAGGCGCTGGTGTCGTTGTAGTTACGAGCAAAAAACTGCGTTCTTTTGGTTTTTATGAATGAACTGAACGGAAAAGCTACATTTGAAAATTGAAAACAGCTGTCGAAAACAATTCGGTTCGGAGAATATTCGAAAGTGCGCATAATAAGTACTAATTTTTCAAAGTGCGCAGTTGCGGCGTTGCCATTTCGCGGAACCGCAGCATTGCCCATTGGCGATTTTGCTTTGTTGCCGTTCAGACTAAATTACAGAAAGGGCGCATGGTGATATTGTGTGCGTGCCTCGTTGTGACACCGACGATTCTACTAACAATTGCTCCAAAAACATTGCACGCTTTTGACCACTACCATGACAAACATTTTTCACTGCCAATAAATAACAACTGCGAAAAAAAAACGATCGAAATCGAGCCAAAGTACGAGATAAATGTGATGTTTTCACGACTGAGTAAGGTTTATTTTTTCTAGTTTTCGTATTTTCTATTGATATTGCACGTTGTAGACGGTATTTGGGCTGAGGAAATAAATTATTTTGTCTGTTTTTCGTTGGAAATGAACGTTTCGAATCGAGTAACGATCAACGGATTTTCCTTTGTCGTTGCGTGAAAGGTTATAAACGTGTTCGGACGCGATAGTCATTTATTTTACGACGCCGATTTCTACGTTGTACTCCGAAATGTAAACAATTGACGAGAAGCACAACTCATGAAAAACTTGAGGGAAAAATAAATATGCTCGAAATAACTTTTGCACTTTTTATGTAACTGCGTGCGATGAAAAATTTAATTAAATAAAAGAAAACTCGTCTCTTAATTTTACAAAAAAACATGTAAGTACAAATAAATTACCAAAAATAATTATTCGAAATCCACATCGATATTTTTCTCTTGAAAATACGATTTGTAATAACATTCAGCGTATTTGAATTTCCGCGCCTGGAGCACTTCTATATCCATCTGCGCATGCGCTCTTCACGTGAACACTAGCCCGAAGGTCTGAATAAATTAAAAAGCAAGAATCTCGTGACGTCGAATCGCATATCAGAACGATTGACATTTTCATACGTTTAGTGAACTGCAATTGCAGAATAAAATGCATGCTCAAAATTGCCTGAGCGACGGTTAAAAAGTATATCGATCCACGCATTCGGCATTCAACAGAACTCGAACTTATTTCCGTGAAGGTCACGTGCCGCGAAATGGTCTCCCGTTAAAGCCATTGCATTTTTACTGTCAAGTTGTTACGTAAAAAAGACCGGAAGCTACACAAACACCACTTGCTACATAAAATGCCGCTGTATTTATTAATCGCTTCGAATGTTTCGTCCTAATCGTTCACGATCGGAGTAAAAACATTGGAAACTTGCCCGAATTAGGTTGGTACATTTTGTGTAATTTTCTGGAATTTGTTGCATTTTTACGAGAGTTGGACTATTGAAATTCGTTTTTAACTTTCAATTGTTTTACAAGGTAAGTGTCCAACTCTCTGTTACTGGAAAATGAAGAAAATGATGAAATTTCGGAAATAAACGAGTCGCATGTTTTTTAAAAATGTAACCGCCATGCTCGTAATTACGAAAATAAAACGAACCTGTTTTTCCTGCGTAATTGCCATTATCTTTGATTTCGCGTTCGATTACTTTTTTCACGCGACAAAGGAAAGTTGGTTGCATGCAAAATTCCGGAGTTGAAAAAAGCCAAAAAAATATCGAAGCCACATTATCATAATTAATTTTCCGATCTTTAATTGATAAAATATAACTGGGAATTGTACTTATTCAAACGAATTTTTTTTGTTGCAGAATCACAAAAATTTGATCAACGTTTACGTAGAAAAATCCGAATCGACGCGATGTAATTTGGAAATGAAATGAACAGCTTATAAAACGATTACATACCAGAGAAAATACGAAATGCAGCCAAATTCGTTGGACATCGTCGCTGCCAAAGACAAATCTTCAAAAAACCAGCAAAAGTCGTTGAAAAGCGGCGAAAAATCTACTCGGGAAAAAAAGTCAACCGAAGAATGTACAGATGCAGGGGATCGAGAGAAAACTGAAGTGAAATTGACCGAGAATTTCTCATACACCGGAAAACTTGAACCGACATTACTGGAACATGGAACGTTGAAAATTGAAAATTGCTCAAGCCAGGAAAAACTTGAAGACTCGACATCGATATCCGTGAAATCATTGGGACAAAGCTCAGACACCGAAGAAAAGGATTCGTCATCGGATCGTTTTGTAACCGAAAAACGAACGCCTGAAGAAACGGAAGCGGAAAACTTGAAAGAGTCGATAAGGGAATTGATGGAAGCGGAAACTTCGGAAGGATCCGTGACCGAAGAAGAAGCCGAAAAATGCTCGGACGCGAAGAAACAAAAGAAATCGTTGAATACATTTAAAGTTGAGGAAAGCGCGGTTGAATCCGTGTCTCAAGAAATCTCTACAGAAACAGCAAAACTTGGGGACTCGAAACCAATTAAAAATTCTTTGGAAAATCCGAGGGACAGCTCCGAAGAAACCTCAGTGGAAAAATCCGAGGCGACATCTGAAGAAATCTCTACAGAAACATCAAAACCCGGGGACTCGAAAGCAATTGCAAATTCTGTGGAAAATCCGAGAGGCAGCTCTGAAGAATCGTCACCCGAAGAAATCTCAGTGGGAAAATCCGAGGGCAATCCAGCGGCGACATCCGAAGAATCAAAGCTCAATGAAATACCAATCCAAAAGTCTGAAAAATCGACGCCCGAAGATCCATTAATAGAACAATCCTTGGAAAATCTCTTAAAAAAATCCGATGAATTGATGGCAGAATTAATCTCGACGGAAAATTCTCAAGATTCGACAACTGAAAAGCCTAAATTTGTCAAGAAGCTAGAAACCGAGGAAAACTCCGGAAAGTCCGTACTTGAAAATTCGTCAACTGAAGAATTTGCCAGTGAGAAAAAGAAAATCGATGAATTCCCTGCTTTGGAAGAAAAGCAAGAACAGCCGAGGATAAAAGTCGCAACTTTTGCGCGAATCGGAGAAGAAGGTGAGATTATAGACAGTCCTGAGAGGTCCGAAGAAGATTACGATCCGATCGTGAAGGAGGAAATTGACGACGAGGATGTTTTGAACCAGCTCGACGAGTTGGAAGAGTTTGCCATGCAATCGCCGCAATACGAGTCGTCCAATGACGGCGCATTGTTCAATAAATACTACATTAAGGATGAAGATATGAAGGACGAAGTCGACTGTAAACCACATTTTACACTGGAAGACGGCGAAATTCCATCTGTTTTACAGACGAAGGAAAACAACGAAGAGCTGACCACGGAGCAAAAGCGAGAGGCGATGTACAATCAAAGGGTAATTTCTTTTCTTTTCGTTTCGTCGAAAAATGTTGCCCTAACACTTCTATTTGTTTTTTAGTTACATAATAAAGAAATGGTAGCGAAAGATCGATTCAGAAGTCTCGCTGGAGCCGTGGAAAGTAATTTTCCAGTCTACAAAGTGCACTTGACTAAAGTGGAGAAGGAAGGTGGGAATCATTTTTGTAAATTGGAAGACTCGAGGCACGCTCCCTGGAATTCCATGCATATTAATCGCTGGAAATTTAAATGTAAAGTTGTTGGTTTAAAACCTTTAAAACCTTTGGAAGAAAATTATAATGTGTAATTGAATACTTTTTCAGATTCGAGAATTATTTCACACGAGCAAGACGGTAACAAAATACAGTGGAAATTGGAGCCGAATAATATGCTCGTTGCCGATCTCGAGGACCGCATGATATTCCCGTCTATCATTTTAGAAATAGTCTCGGTAATTGTTTCTGGAAAAGTCAATTTCGTTTGTTGAAACATCATCTTTGGCCCTTTTTTCAAATGACACTTTTCTTGTAGTTTTTTGAAGAATTCCTGAACAGCAGCGAGCTGCTACAAAAAGAGGCCACAAAGTACAACTTCTCGAATCTGGCAACCAGGAAAGAGTTTACTGCGTTAACGATGAGGGCCAATTGCAACAACGAAGTCATGGTTGTTATAATCGGCTACAACATCATGCCCCACATGATAGAAGCGCTGAAAAAATACATGACTACAGAACTTGACGTTCCTCCCAGTATTATATCGCTGTACTGTAAATCATACTTACCCCAGTATGTGCAATTGTTCAAATTATGTACTTTTTAAAATCAAATCGGATTCGAAAAACTCAAAAAAATCTATTACATAATTTCAGAGTCGTCCGGAAGAACTATTCCACGACGTCATTTTTGTTCGGGCAACGATACATCACAGAAGTCATTGGGAAAATTCAACTGCAGTTGACACCGAGGTCACATTTTTGGTCAAATGTCAGTGGTTTGCAGGTCCTTTTGCAAACAATCAACGACTTTTTCACCCCTCTCCTAGAAAACACGACTCTCGTCGAAATTGGCTGCGGTATCGGTTTAATAAGCCTCATGATGGCCAACGTAAGTTCACAAATTCAGCAAATTTAGTTCCTACTGTGGACGACACTTCAAAAATTAATTATTTAATCTTCTCGGCAGAAATTTCAATCGGTCATAGGTTTCGACTCGAACGAGCAAGTCGACGAGGCCGAAGTCACGCGGAAATACAACGAAATATCAAACGTCAAGTTTGTCAAAGATTTGCCGGAAAACGTGAACAGGCTTTTCAAGGATTTGAAAAACCACGAAAAAGTTAATGCCATAATTAACCACAGCTCAAAAAGCGCCCAGTGTAAGTTTCTTGTTCCAGCAAAGTTTAACTTTTGAAGATTTTAAAATCAATTGATGAGCTTTTTCTTTATTTCCAGCGATCGACATAATCACGAACCTTCGCAAAGTGTTGTCGCTTAAGCGGCTCGTTTTCGTAACAACGTGTAACAAGCAATCGCAGCAGGCGATGATGGAGCTCATGCGTCCTGCGGACGACGGCATCGGGAACCCGTTCTTCCCCGTGCGCGCCTGCATCGTGGACATGACCCCGGAGAACGAAAATTTTGAGATATTGGTGCTAATGCAACGCAGAGTCATGAGGAAAATAAAAACGGAACCTATGATGTTTGATTGGGAAGACTCTTCGCTTCCAAAGAGAAACGATCCGAAGCAGGTTATCGACGTCGAAGAAGTTTACTCGAAGAAACGACCTCACGACGATGGTCCTCGGAAACTTAGCAAACGCATGGAAAATCGACTATCGTACAACCTGCCTCGTCCAAAAGAGTCGAGGTACAAGTAAGTACAAATCAATGAATTCATCGATCGAATTTGAAAAGGTCCAAATTACAATTTCTTTTTCGTTTTTAGTCACGGACCAAAATCTGCTGAAAAAGACGACATTACGGAAACCGTAAAACAACAGCAAGCGATCTTGGAAGAAGCAGCGAACAAACTCGACATGACAAGCATGGACCCGCAAATGGCGAAACAACTGAAAGATATGCTCAGTATCGCGATCGAACAAACCAACAAATTGCATTCGAAGCTTCCCCAAATGTCAAAGAACGACGACTCTATGAAACAAAAGTACAAAAGTCGCAGAAGTCGCTCACCTTCGCCCAAGTTTTCTCAGTCCAAGATAATTGTGGAAAAAGAGAGCGAGGGCAAATACAAGAACGTCATGCCTCTCGAGCCGAATTTGATCTTACCAGTCGGCGGTCGACGACCCAAAATGATTAGAACAGCCGCCGAGCTAATTGCAAAGAAAGAAGCAAAGCGGAAGCAGGTGGAACGCCAGCGGTTGAACGTGATGCAGCAGAACGGTTGGGGCCCGAATTGTTCGCCCCCTCGCTTTTTGCAGGAAGGCTCACCCCCGCGGGAAATGCCGGTACCCGAGCCGGATCCCGGTTGGGTATCGCCGCCTAACAGTTCTCCAAAACGTTATCCCAGCGTTCTTTATAGCGCTCCTGTGAAACTACCGGTTCCGCCTTCTCCACCGCGTTATTTTTCGCCTCCATGCTACAACATAGAGATCAGCAAATCGCCGCCAAGGAAACAGAAACCGACAAAGCACAAAGCATACTGTCCTCCTATAAAATACAAAGAGAATTCGCCGCCGAAATATAGAAACTGCTCGCCTCAAAAACGACCCACATCTTCGTCCTCTTCGACTCGTTCACGTTCGCGTTCGAGGTCTAAATCTTTATACTCGAGGTCACCGAAATCAAGGTACTCGAGGTCTCCGAAATCGAGGTACTCGAGGTCCCCGAAATCGAGGTACTCGAGGTCGCCGAAATCAAGGTACTCCAGGTCACCAAAGTCCAGGTACTCGAGATCACCGAAATCGAGATACTCGAGATCGTACTCGCGCTCGAGGTCACCAACGCCGACAAGACAAAGGCAGCGCTCCCCGCGTCCCAGGAGACAGTCCCCGATTTATTCGCCTTTGCAGTCGCCTTATTACAGGTACGATTCGAGGAAACGAATCCCTTCACCGCCATCGCCCGCGGGTTTCCAGGAAAATTGGGATATCGAGTCGAATGCGGACGAGATCGTTGTACTCGAGAACAAGTCGCGTCACAGACGCGATAACTCGCTACCTCCTCCTTGTTCCCCGCCTCCACCTCCGCGGCAGGTCAAAGAAAAGAAAAAAACGAAGAAGAGAAAACGCTCGCCGGAAAATTTTATGGAGTGGCACAAACCGCACTTGATTGAATTCGATTCGACGAGGTTGCAGAGAATCGAGAATTCGATGGTCCAACCTATGGAGCTCGATTCGTCCCCGGAATTGTCGCAGTCGCGAGATCCCAGGCGGTTGCAATTTAAGAACAATGGTAAAGAAAAGGACCAAATGAATAATTCCGAGGAAAATATTACTGAGAATGGTAATTTCTTTTTCAATTTTTAATGTTGAAGTTTATGCAAGTTGTTAATTGGAAATTGTTATTGTAGAAGCTTCGAGCAACACGTGGATTAATGGGAATGGAATGCCGGTGATGAATACCATTCCACCACAGTGGCCACCGCCGGGAAACATGGGTCCACCAGGAAATTTTCCTCAGTGGATGCCGAATAATCAACAGGCGCCGGGAGCGATGCCTTATATGTATCCGAATATGTACCCGTACATGTATCCTAATAATTTCGGACCTCAGAATGAAGTCCAATGGCAAGCGGGACCATCCAATTTCAATGGTCCTCCACCGAATTTTCCACCGGGTCAACAACAGTTTGGATTTGAACAAATGAATTGATTGGAAACTCCGAGAACATTTGCTTTAACTGTATGACTTAGGCTTAAAATATCAAACGATTGGGTAGAGAAATTAAAGTTTAGGTTTTTAAATTTTATACGCAGCCTCAAGTTTTTGTGAACTCTAATTTGTATTTTAATATTGTGACTGTTTAGTTATTATCGATGTTGGTATGTAAATATGCGAGTACCAATTATGCGAAAAGTGGTTATCGATGTATTGTTTAAAATGTTGTCAATTTACATTGTACAGCGATGTAAACTTTTTAACGGTTGAACCGTTGTGATTTTTGCCATTCAATGTTCTTGTTGAAATTATCATTTCATTCGATATATTAGATTATGTATATGATAATTAGGCATTCATGCGAGATGTTTTTTGTATTTAAAATAAGCTCTACGCAAGTGCCCGTACGAAACTTGTAATGTATACTATTTTTTAAATACATTTTCGAAAAATCAAATCCGTTTAAATACGAAATCGTCGAATCGAATTAATCAGGATTTTTCTCCATTTTTGTAAAATCAGTGACAATCTGTCGATCGTAAAACAATAAATCTATGTTATCTCCGCGATCTTTAACAAAGAAAGAAACTGCAGGATAATAAGGGAATAATTTTTTTTCCCTGTTTTATGGAGCCGAGTTTCTGAAACAATGTAAATATTAATCCACGTAGTGGGGAAGTTGACACAGTCACCATCGGAGAAGAGCGTTCTGTTTATAAAAGCCCGGGAACGCCGGAGGTCTCCAGTTGAACAGAAAGTGCGGCCAATTTCACCGCTCGCTTTTGCGCTCTGGGATAATCAGTGTTCGATATTCAAGTTTTTATTCCCGAACATCGTTTTTTCTCCAAACGTGGAAGGTCAGACAACGCTATTTTTCGCACCAATCTTTATTAATTAAACATCCAAAATGTAACTTCGAACTGCACATTTTCAAAATGAATTTCTTCATTCAAAAACGAAAAAAACCCGTGACGAATTATTGCGTCAACAATATTTGTACCGACTTATTTATCTCTATTTCATTATGTATTCATCACCGCTGACAAACGCGCGTCTTATTGCTCGCGAATGACGCTCGTCAAACCAACTTTTTACGAGTGAATGCTATATCATCAAGATTTCCCGCAACGCGCGAAGATGGAAATTTAAATTCCCGAGATGCGCTTCTTATGCAATTATGAACTTCACTATTGAACGCGAATACGAACCGGTTTGTCGCCGCATTTGAATAATTCGCTACGTATTTACAAATTCTATTTCCGTCACGCGATTATCGATCAGATCAATGCACCGCAGCAAAAACGTGATTAATCCTTTCTCCCCCCCATTTTCTTCCACCGCGATTCGCTTCAAATATGGCATGAAAATTATAGTAAATCAAAAAAAGCCCGACAATGACAAATCCCGCGTAATTGTATTCCATAAAAAAGCAATGACGTGCGATTTTTTGCGTCGAATATGATCCGTCCTGCCCTCGTTTCCAGCATCCTCTGGAACGCTTTTATCGCGCTGGAATTGCCCATCAAGACGCACCAAGGACACGCATATAATCGCGATTACTCAAATGTAATTGTCAACGCGAGCCTCATAAATCGCGAGCAATTTTTAACTAAATGCTTTACGATCGAATACAATTGTAATCGACGCTTAACGCTCTGACGGACGCAGCTTACGAATGGACCATGACTTCAGTTCATTAGCATAAACACACGTTCAAGTTTTTGCATCATCCGAAGGTCTCATTGTTCATTCGAATGATACATTTTCAGAGAACAATTCCCTTTGTTCATCAACAATTAATCGCTCGACTTTTTCAGACATGTCGAACAAAGAACCGCTCGTGGTGGAACGATGTCACATGTACGAGAAGGAAAACGCCGAAGCCCATCGCACGGAAAATTTCGAGTTCATCCACTTGGACCCTCCGACCCCGGTGCTGCGAAGAGGCCAAGTTTTCAACGTCGCGTTGAGATTCAACCGAGACTACGTCGACGAGACCGACGTCGTCGTCATGATTTTCAGTTTCGGCTCGGACCCGAGTGCACTGAGAGGCACCAAAGGCGTCAACACCATCACGAGCGATGACAAAGAGCTGATGGATTTGGAATCTTGGGGGGTGAGAATGATCGCGAGCAACGGTTCGGATCTTTCCGTCGAAGTGAGAAGCCCCATCGACAGTCCCGTCGGAGTTTGGAAGCTTCACATCGAAACTACCGCGAAAGATCGACTCGAGCCTCCTTCCATTTACAACTACGAAACGGATATTTATTTGCTGTTCAATCCTTGGATGAAAGGTGATTGAAAATGATGATCGAGCTCTCTAAATTTCATCGGATTGAGATCCCTCTACGTTTATTTTCCCGCAGACGATCTCGTTCACATGAAGGACGAAACTTATTTGGACGAGTACGTCGGCAACGACGTGGGTAAAATTTGGATCGGGGCTTTGGGCAGCGAACGCGGCAGAGAATGGATCTTCGGCCAGTTCGACGCTGTCGTACTTCCGGCGTGCCAAATGCTCCTCGAAAGATCCGGGATCAACTCCGTGTCCCGGGGAGACCCTATCAAAGTCTCCCGAGCAATTTCCCGGATCGTAAGAAGTTCATAAACCCAAAGAACACAGTGCATAATCCAGATTAATTATAAAAACCGTTTGAATTCCAGGTGAATTCCAACGACGACAGAGGCGTGATAGTCGGTCGCTGGGACGGCGATTACGAGGACGGGACCGGGCCATCTTTCTGGACCGGAAGTGTCCCGATTCTGGAGCAATTCCTAGAAACCGGAAATGAAGTTCGATACGGGCAATGCTGGGTAAAATCAGAACGCGGCCCCAAATGAATCTCGAAAAACCGACGAATTTCGTTGCATTGTTAACAGGTTTTTGCCGGGGTCGTGACCACAATTTGTCGCGCCCTGGGAATTCCTTCGAGGGTGGTAACGAACTGGGTCTCGGCCCATGACGCTAACGGGAGTATTTCGGTGGATAAATATTACAGTTGGGATTTGAAGGACCTTGATTACGACCCGTACAACGCGGCGGGGAAGGACTCGATCTGGAACTACCACGTTTGGAACGAGGTGTGGATGGCGAGGCCGGATTTACCAGTGGGGTACGGGGGCTGGCAAGCCATCGACGCGACGCCCCAGGAAACTTCCGACGGCGTTTTCCAGTGCGGCCCAGCTTCCGTCGAGGCGATCCGGGAAGGCGCCGTTGGCTACAACTACGACACGGCTTTTTTATTAGCTTCCGTTAACAGCGATCTTCTCAAGTGGAAGGAAGCCCCCAACAGCAAGTTCGGGTTCTTCAAAATCAACGTTAACAAGTACCAGTGAGTACGGGACTGGAATGTGCCTTCGTACGTAATTTATTTCTCACTTTTTCTCAGCATCGGGCGCAAGTTAATAACGAAAGCGCCCTGGATTTTCGACCCGAACGGCGACGAGGACAAGGAAGAAATAACGCCGTTTTACAAGCCGAAAGAAGGTCCGTGGTTTTTTTTGGGGGGTTTATCGGGTTTGCTAATTTTACCGTTGGCATTTCAGGGACGCACGCGGAGAGATTAACGCTGTATCGAGCGGTTCGGAGTTTGGCCACGGCGAAGAGATTTTATTCTTTGCCCTCGCCGAAGTACGAGGACGTCGAATTTAACCTGGTGGATATTGAGCGAGTGAAAATCGGCGAGCCGTTTTCCGTCGTTGTCGAGATTATGAACACTTCGAACGAGGAGCGCACGATACAAGCTATTATTTCTGCTGGCAGCGTTTATTACACTGGGGTGAAGGCGACTTTGGTCAAAAGGGCGTCGGGGAAATTCGTCATTCATCCTTTTTCGAGTAAATACGGGATTGTTACTCGAATCCCCTGATTTTATCAAAAATTAAATTGTCTTTTTAGGTGAACAGCTGAAATTGCGAATCACGGTGGACGATTATTTGGACAAATTGGTCGAGTATTGCATGATGAAACTCTACGGAATCGCTTCGGTCGTCGAGACGAATCAGACGTGGGCGGAAGAGGACGATTTTCAAGTGCTGAAGCCGAATATTGACATCAAGGCGAGTCCGCGTTTCGGAAATCGATTTTTAATTCGAAGAATTGCAAATAATGATTTTTCGTTTGCTCGTAGATCGAAGGAGAACTCGTGGTGGGAAGACCGGCAACCATATCCCTGAATTTCACAAATCCGCTGCGGAAAACTCTGACGAATTGCAAGTTTAGTTACGCGGGACCCGGGATTTCGAGGAACCGGATTCTGGAGTACCGAGATGTCGCTCCGGAAGAAGACGTTCACGTCGAGCACCAACTCGTGCCCCAAAAAGAGGGTCGGCAAACAATTATCGCGACTTTCACGTCGACGGAACTCATCGACATCACCGGATCCGCGGTCATCAATGTCTTGAACGAAGAAGAAGAATAAGCTTATTTTTTATCTATTTTAGGACAAAATAAAACATGACAATAGGGTTGTAAGATTTTTTAAAGAAAAATGTATCGCGTCTATTGTAAATGTAAAAATCCAACAGGGAAAATTGGTCTCTGCTCGGTATTTTTAGGGCGATGCGTCGCAGTCGAAAGAAAATTGTAAACAGATGAAAACTACTGTGCAAAGG
>JABFQM010000038.1:0-67972 GCA_022816865.1 Zelostemma sp. ZL-2020 | reverse complement strand
TACTTTTTAACGTATGCGTTACAACACTGCTACAAACTGAAGAAAGAAACGATAGCATGCATAATACTCTAGATAGTTTGGGTGCGCCATCTCTCCCGCACGCGCCATCTCTCCCGGAATTACCCTAAATTTTTATTGCACAAAATTGCACGGCTATTCAAAAGTATCTCCTCCCAGTAACAAACGAGGTATTTACATATAAATACAGTATAAAAACTTCCAATAATGAGAGTTTTAACTCACGTACGATTATAACCATAGTTAATTTACGAAAATCGATAATACGACTGAGAAGTGCTTGCTTATTTGATGCGAATTGATGAAAGCAAGAATGGATGTACGCTGGGATCATGTTATCTCTATCTACCAGAGTTTCTCCATTATTTGACAATGAATCGTAGGTAGTTCAAGATCTAGGAAACAGGGATAAAGAGATAGACGAAGTTAGAGAGATTGTGTCGAGAATTTCCAACTGATTTCACGTTTAAGGTTTGTCATTGGAGGGTTTTGAGGAGACGCAAGGTTCATTCTACGTACTTGAATACCCAACGATTCACAACTTTCCAAGTAGTCACACACCGCTCTTGACAGGCACTGTTGTTTTATTTGATTAACCTTTTGATTGCTCAATTTAGCATTCAAGATTCTCCGTCTCTTCACGGCGATACGCGCAATATTTCCTCCATGTATTTTTTTTAGAAAATAGTTTGAAAAAAAATTGGTTTTCATGCAAGTTTGAAAGCTTTGATGACTTACTAGCGAGCAGGATGTTAAATATGCATGGTATTCTTTGTCTCCCAACGCTGTTGCTCGCCCAGCAAGCAAGAGGGCCGAAATCTTCATCCGTGGACGGCGTGTACTCGAGAGTACTGACGAGACCTTTGTTTTGAACTCGTGAATTCTGCATCGGCACAACTTCCCCCCGAGTGCCATTATACGCCCACGAAAATCTCACAGTGTCATCTGGAATAGCGTCGACCTGGCATTCCAACAACAGCGTATTGTGACGAGTTGTAGCGATCTCCTGTTCTTCGTGTCCAGTTGTACATCTCGGAGCATCTAACGAGTCCAATGTGTAGGTTAACGAACTGTTCCAATACTCATTAACATCTTTATTTGCTCAACGAACTCATTCGTTAATATTATGAAAGATTTTGTATGTACTGTAATTTTATAAATGCTCAAATTCCATTTATTGCGAAAATTTATTACCATAATTTTTGTACAGTCAATTTACCGAAATGAGAATGATTGAGTTATATTAAAATTGTGAATCATAGTTCATTTCTGTTAACATCATCTTTATATACGAATTAAAGGAATGCGACACGTGCGACTTGAATTTCTAATATCCTTGTACGCTATGGTTTACTTTAGGAACGTCGTATAAATTAATGTATCTCATTCTTACATTTCATGAGGATGAGAACTGGAAGGCTTTGCGTTTCCCCGACGGCATTCGTTACTAGACAGGTATATTCTCCGGAGTGAGACAGGTTCAGAAGTCTCAGCGTCAGTGTGTTGGCAGATATTAGAACACCAGTGGTAACGTCATGCTTCAGCCTAATGTTCTAGAATATGAACAATTGTACGTCTAAAACGTTACTTCTAATACGGTGGCTGTTTGATATAGAATACCATTATACTACAATTTTGAAAAGAATATAAAATAAATTCGTTTACAATGCATTGCCTGTGAATTTTGATTGCATTCATGTTGTTTACTTTTACGTTTAATTCGTTATAATGATGCAAGTTCAACGAAGTCGAATTTTCTTAGAGAAAAATGCTCAAATCTTTGTTTTCTTCAAATTAGAAAAATTCGAGATTGAAGAATTTCATCAATAATAAGCAATAACGACGAGTGAAAAAATGCGACAAAAATTGCACAGAAATAGCTTGGAGACAAGCAGAAATTATTTTATTTCTCGGCAAGATTAAATTTTGATGGAGGAAGCGAATCTCTTTTCTATCCTTCCTGGGAAAATAAAATTTCTCTTAGCCTTTTTTGTGTTGGAAGATTTATGATTACGGCGGTATCAGATATTTTCGTAACCACTTTACGATGAAAGCAAAATGAGCTTCTCTCATACTTGTATAAATTACAATTTCGTTATTGTAGTTGCATAAATTAATTACGAAGTTTCATTAATTTCGTCAGAAAAAGGTAATCTGCAGAATGAATTTTAATTCTCCATCTAGAATAAATCGCTGCTGTGATTACTGTTTTCGCTATGTGACATACGAAGAGAGTGCAACAAGTGGAGAAATTAAAGGGACAAAAAGTGAATGCGAATTGACAAAAATGTCATAATTTGCAACACTTCGTTTCATTTACACACATCCGATGAAACATGAATTGCTTCTGACGGCATCATAGGGATAAGTAGATTTATTAACAAAAAATTAATGGCTCTTACATGTTATTACATGTAAGAGCTTTATGGATTTATAAATGGCACATATATGAACCATACATCAAAAACCTGTTCTAGAGTCGCAGCATACTTAAAAAGTAAACGCTGTAGCTTGAAGAATTTTTAATAATACCAGAGTAGAATCACAAAGGAGTCAGATTCAAAGCAGGGTGGAATAATTTTTGTTAAAAGATCTTCAGAATTTGCAGTCACGGGAAGTGAACATTAAAAACATTACAGAGAAAAGAAGCATGATGGAATCTTTATTCTTAAATAATTTAAATTGTAGTGTATAAAAAAACAATTGTATCCGAGCAAAGCCAATTCTCGCAACACCAAAAGATAATTAATTATACAATGGAATAAAATGAAAGATAAAATCAAAAAAATAAACCGAGAACTATAGATACGAAAATTTGTCCGTGTGAAAATATTTTCATAAGGATAAACGAGAGCGATAGTTTTCTTTGTAAGATCATACGATTAGTTTTAATTAATTAATTAATATTTGCGCTGCATATTTCTCTGCATGACTCATTATAATAATGTTGGTTCAGTTCACCTGTTTAATTGAAACATGTGATATAGTTATAATATGCTGCAATTACTCTACATTATTGCAACACATTATAAATTCCAGAAGCTTTGACTCAATGATTAATGAGAAAGTCAAAGTGGTTCGAAGCTTTGAGCTTCTCACATTCATTTAACAATTTTTTATCATTTCTATGTCAATGTAGAACATTCCTAAAGCTTCATTAAAATTTTCTGAAGCTACTTCGATAATGAAATACATTCAAAATTTATACAACTACTCAGAATGTCTAAACGGATTATCACAACTACACACGTTAATTAATAAATTCAATAAATCCATTCATAACCATAATAAATCAATTTTATGATAAAGTTTTCAATCATTATAAAAATCTTATATTCTAAGGTTTTGTAATGTAACGAACAATTGCAGCGCAAAATCGATGATGTGGTAGTACGTGTATTGAATATCATGCAATGATGATGAATAATCATTTTTGTGCATTACCGTTATCTTCTATAAACGATCTAAATTATGCTCTGACTTTGATAAAAATTGTATTCATTTTTTCTCGAGTTCACGTTATTATAACTTATTTCTGTCAATGTTTCGAAGGAAATGAAGTAAATCTACCAAAGCAGGAGCGTATTTTACGCTTTATCAAAAGCAGTTGAGGGCATTCTTGTTCCCGGCGAACAAGTACAATTTTTGCATGCCTATCATTGACGGTACGTGTCCATTTCATGAAAAGGCTACCTATTAGAAGCCCTTCTCGCAACCAGAATTGCATCTTCTTTTGCCCCTCAAGTTTTTCATTGCGGAATCTGGGAATCGTTCAATCGCTCTCATATAAAAAAATTACTAATTAATATTTAATGTACATATAATACTTCGAAAAGCTGCACGCGTGCTTCATGTTTTCAGGCGAGAATTAAAGCTTTCATGTTCGTTTAAATGTCAACAGTACAAAAGTCTTGCGGAATGAAGAAATTTCATGTTAATATGAAAAGAAATTTTCCAGTAAAAAAGTATAACGCAAGTACTGATATAAAAATGGCAGAAATGCCTTCATTAGTACGAGGCACATATTAATTAATCAAGCCCATTTCCCATTTTGTACATTTACTTTAGAATTCGAATTCACCATGCAAACATCGTGAGTTTAATAAAATCTCGCAACAAATTGAATGAATAATTAAAAATTCACTTTATCCAATTCACTTCTTAACAAAATTGCTTATAAAAACGAAGAAATCGTTTGAAATTAACTGAAATCAGCTGATCTCATACTTCATTTCACTTTCTTTGTTGTCACATTGAATCATTCGGAATTAGTGAAATAACTCGGAAATCACATAAAATTAAATTCTACTGTCTTCCCGTAAGAAAAAGGACCATTGGAATTTAACTTCTATGGGTGTCTGACAAAACGAACTAATTGTAAGTCCATTTCTCCGTAAGATTAATTTTTCGTCAGGCACCCTCAGATATAAAACCATACAAATCGAAATACTGAACTTTCAATTTAAAGATTTGATTATATGTAGAAAAATGCGAATTTTGATTACTTACACAACTCATTTTACAATGCTAATACTTTTTTAATCAAAAATTGATTAATTATATCCTCTACGAGCTATAAGTATACAATTTGGATAAATATTAGTTTCGATTTAATAGATCGTTTCGTTTTTAAATATCAAATTTTTCATTTCAATTACAAAGGCTGCAGTTAAATTTTTTGCGATCGTAGCAGTAATTGGATAATCCTTTTGACAACACGAAATCTTTTCAGTCGTTAAATTTTAAAACTCATCATCTAGTTTAACCAAATTCAAGAAATCGTTGAAATTTCGAAAATATTTCGCAAAATCAATCTCATTTTGTAGCCATATCAAACCATTCAAACCACTCAAACCACAAGTGAACAGTTTCTCGTGTATTATGTAATGTAACTCTAGTCAGCCGAAGTTAACACGAGATTTGGTATGAGTCTTGCTAGTTAAAACGGCTGGCGAGCATTAAATTCAAAATTCCGGGGAGACGAGAAATGAAAAGGCACCACATGAAATGTGCGAAGAACTGTGGACGTTGGTGTGATGACGTTAGTGAAATCAATGTAGACTACATTAAATGTCGCCGTGGCCCGACGCGGTAAGGATAGTATAATGTATTTGTAGTCTGGTGGTTGCGAATTTGAATAATGGACCCGCATAATGGATGGCACGTTGAGTACGTACGTATTGCTCTCGGTCGTGTGAAGCTCGTCCGTTGGAAATAAAATGCGAGGGCACAAATATACGCTATTTTGTAAAGTGCAACGCTGCTGACATTGTACCGCATATATTATCACACATCGCTGCGGCCGCATAACGTCAAGAAAGAAAACTGACGTTCGGAGAACTGCTAAACCACATGCCAATTATTGCGCGCTGTCTCTTCCTCCAATAGTTGACATTATACGTTTCAGGAACGACAATGCACATTCGAAACGCAGCATATTTGCGAAATGATCTCGATTATCTGAAGATAAAATAATTTACCTCTACGTGATTTTGCACTTGCATCGAGCGAATATCCCGCAAATGTTGAAAATGTTTGTAAAGTTACGTGAATAATATATTTTGTAACGCGGCGTATTCATCCGTAACTGATCGAAACTTTTATCTCGTGTTAGAACAAAGATATATATTTTGAATCCCTTGACTCGGAATCTATCGTATCTCTTACGAACACCATGCACGTTCTAAAATACAAGCGGAGAAATCGTTTATTATAGTAAAATAATACTTTTAATGGGAAAACTTGTTCCACTCGTAGAAGTACGGATCAGAACGAGAAGACGAAGAAAAAAAAAGTAATGAGAAGGCTGAATCGATCATTTCGAAGTATAAAGTGGAAAGTTTCGAACTTTCGTGAGATCTTGTAGCATTAACTCGTCGTTGATTTGACTTCGTATAGCCCGAGGACGGAAAATGGCCAAATTATTGCCATTTCAAATTATAAGTGATGAGCATTATCGGTCGATTTCATCCAAGTTCGTATCGTTTTTTTTAACGTTATATACCCGGGGCTATGGGAAATCGAACAGCAACGACGATTTTCCGGGCTGTTAAATTCTTCATCTATATTTATATGCAAACTTTCTGAAGGTGAATAAAAAAACAATCAAATTCACATCAACAATCCTCCCCGGGCATTGATTTATTGCAGAATTCAAGCAGAAGCTCGCGCACTTCGTTACACGGGTTAAAATTATTCAGATTCGGAGGTGCGCGGTAATGTAAAAATAGTTTTCATCAGTTTAATCGTAGCATAAGTGTTGCATGATTTATTAAATAGCCGGACTCATGTCAAAACACAATGCATTTGAAACATATACGGTTATAATAATAGTGGCCAAGACGGAAAAGAACGATGCACTTTGGAATTTTATCGATGTCGCTAGAATTTTTATGAGGTCGTAGTCTATGGGACGTAAATTTTATTTCTCGACCTAAACGATGTTCCGTATTTTTGCTGTTACTTTAGAAATATATCTAACGCTGTATTCCCCATTTACCTTGTCACTGTTGTATGTACGATACCGCGATATCCTTCTGCTACCTCAGATTACTTTTTTCTTGTTACGTATTAGCCGGTCGTTATCAATTCCTGTAGCCTTTTTTAATTTTTTTTATTGAAAACACTAATATTCATATAAATGAAAATATCTTGAACTACAATACAAATGATTTTTTATTCGATCCATCTTATTTACACTCTGCGTATAGAGCCTGATAGGAATCCTGATTAAAACGATCATAAACGAAATAATTTTTTTCGCGAGTAAACATTGATAATGTGCAGTTTTATGAAGCTTTTAGAAGGATGGTTTTATGTTGTATTCCAAAATGTATTACGATGCACACGACGTTACAAAAACAATTCATCCAATCTGTTTTTCAGCTTTTACATTTATATCCTCATTTTATTTTACTTCTTGAACGTTAAGAATCAATATTGTCGCAGCTAGGAACACACTTACATCTTTTTACACTCAAACGTTAGGGGTTTCAATTTACGGCGCATCATATATTGTTAGATTCTTCCGGAATTAAATTTCGTCCCAGGTTACGTCAACCGGAATATAGTTTTTTGAGTGCTTCATGCACCCCGGCTTTTCAGTTTACATTCCACGCGAACAATGCATCAGATGTGAAAGCAGGATTATCCCATTTTCCTTGCAAATAATCAATGATGGGAAAATACACGTGCGATTCGTGATTGTTCACTGGAACTACTGAAACTAAAACACACTACTATCAATTGTCGAGTGAACCTGACAAACCAAACACTATAATTTTTAATATGTTTTATAGATTCATGGGGTTTAAATTTCATTCAGAATTTATTTCTTTCCCAAACACTGTTTACATGGAATCGGTCGCTCGAGTGTGCAATATATTTTACGTAAAATTTCATCGCACGTTCAAGTATACGACGAAAAGCAGCCCATGCTTTTTTTCTACTGAATCAAAATGCTATCTTTTCTTTTGATATAAAAATCGTCGATTTTCACCAAAATTTAGTAACTTACAACAAATCTTGGTCGTTTATTACAGAGCGTGAGTTCACACAATAGCCTAATGATGTTAGTTGAGGTACCTCGTTTTCTTACCGAGCCTCGACATCCGTACAACTCTACTGAATTTACACAAACCACAAATTACCCATGCGAATAGCATTAACCTCTTGCTGCTGGCTACTCTGCATTGTACTCGACGAACTCATATATATGTATATATATAGCATATGTGTGTGTATGCATGAGTGTAATAAAAATATATAATTCAACTACGAAGAAAGCCTGTAAGAATATTGGTACTTGCACTCAGAGAAAGGATTTCGTAGATTCAACAAAAACGCTAATTTTGTTAAGAAAATATTTTGTCGAATCAACACACTATTTCTGTGAATGTGTTGATGTAAATAATTCAACTATTAGAAATGACAATTAATAAAATCTTTCTTATCTTCTTCGTCTGTAAGTGCGTCGATGAAGAAGCTTGCATTAAGAAAAACATCTTATTTTTTATGAACTTCTGGCCGCACAAACACATCCGGAAAATAAATTATATTCCAAATTAAACGTTCGCAATCATTTCTTTTTCAAACTGATTTCGGTGCGTGGTAAGATTTTGGCTGCTTTTGTGAATACGATTATATGTACATTTAAAACAGATCAAGATGCAAGGAAGGCAGCAGCTTTGCTTACATTAATTCTAATGCCCATGTTATAGCGCATTTTCACTACGTTCCTTCCACTAGCCACTACATTCTCACGGAAAAATGCTGCAATAGTGGAATTTTTGTTACCACAGCTACAAAATACCGCTATCGCATCCGTGTCTCTACCAAAGTGAATTTTTCGTAGATACTTAAATAGAAAATGAATTTCTTAGATGTGTTTGATTGATAATAAATTGTAGAACTCGTAAAATTAAGATTATTTTGGTGCAGATTATAACCAGAGGTTCTGAATAATAATCAGAGCCAAATAGTCGACAATTGAACACAATTTGGTTAATTTTAGAATTACAGAGAAAATATACAAATTTTAGTCGATTTTTAGAAATGTTATACATTGATAAGAATCATTTGTAATATAAAAGATTGACTAATTTTTATACTCGTAACCTTGAAAAACTTCGAAATTCTCCCACATTGTCGCAACATTTAACATTCTTCGATGTCCTGATAAAATATTTTTAATTCCATCAAAAATGTTTATCTTGAAACGCACCTACTTTTTTTCCGAAATGCATAGTGGTTGAATCGAGAGAGGTTTTTTTTCCGCGCCGGCATCACGTCACACTATTATTTTTCACTTTACTACACTGTACTCCTATTATCTATAGAGCGTGCACACAAGCCCACCAAGTTTTACGAGCTGTCGTATTGCGACGTTGAGAAAAACCTACGACGTGGTTCTCTGATTCGAAAGCACGTTGCAAAAAAGTACGATACGAAATAGCCCGAGGCTGTGGCTGCGAGATACGAAAAATACGCGAGCGTACTGTATTTGTGTGCTTAAGAGGCTCGCGGTGTGTTTGGATGGAATCTCGGTGATTTTCTTAACAGCTTTCTACAGAGTGCAATTACACTATGTTTCGTAGTTTTGGTTCCGAATGCGTGGAATTTTTTTCCCATTTGGAAACTAACAATCGATCCCCAGACCGCAAATATTTGTTTTTAGAACGAAATGTCATGATTCTTTCGTTGAGAAAAATTTATACACCGTCGTAATAAATCACGCGTTAACTATCGTTTTGCAGTCTACTTTTGATCTTTTTTATGGTCGAACATGACGATTATCATTAACTTTGTGTCAAATTCGAAAACTGTCTTCCAGAAATTAAGTTTTGCATCTAACTTTATTATGTTTGTTAGTTGTTTATTTGATCTTTTTAATTTAAGAGAGAAGCATTCAAACGATTAATAATCGTATTACAATAAAGGTAATAAACAAAATGGAAACAAGTTTTCGCCATACATCAGGATTAAGAGGATCATCAAGCAAAACTTTTCCAAAGCCTATAAATGGTTTGGAAACTAATGAAATTATAACTTTTCCATAAAGAACGATGCAATCATTAGTGGGCGTGGTGTAGAATGAATAAGAATGAGGTAAAGCTTTACTTCAGCTACCCTAATTGAGTGATAAATATTTATGCCGTCAAGGGGCATTAGCGTAACGTAGCTCCTCTACAGAGAATTAATGTTACGTATCACTTAAGCGCTTCACATTTAAGAATTTATTTTTATTTTTAAAAACGTCAAGTTTACCACTATTTCCATTGCCAGAGTTTTTGTATTTCTCTTGGATTGAAAAGGTATCAAACTTTTTGTGACTCGATTGATTCCGTTAATTAATTCAAGAACCTGTTGATCAATTGTTTAAAAATACGAATTACGAGCAGCGTAATTTGATTATTTGTCATTCATCATTAATTCACAAGGCTGATAAATTAGCAGCATGAAAATGTAAAATAACTTCAAGCAAAAAAAATGCGATGTCTTATATTAAATTGCACGCATTTTTTACGAAATACTTGCGAAACGTAAGATGACATTTAATGAAACTATTGCGCTATTAAATCTCGAAAGAAACTTGCAAGAAGAAGAATTCTACGCATAACGTCTATTCCTATCTTACGGACGTCTGAAAACCTCTTCCTTGAAATATTCTCTGCGACGTAACCATGTTCTGACGGTTTTCATCTTTTTATCGTTCATTCCGTAATTTCCGGATTCCTTGAATCTTGCTACTTTACTTTGAAAACTTGTTCTTTTCTGAATCTTTTCTTGCAATAATTTCATTACTTTTGCTTGGACGAGTACTTTCACAGTTTACACTGTAAAAATTTTTGTCTCACTCGGCTTTTCTGGAAAACGTTCAAAACATTAACCGAGAAATGTAACACTTTTTACTACGTTTCCAATATTCCGTACTTGTTCTTGCCGAGGAGAAAATTTGGCTTCAAAAAGTTATTTCCCGAGTGTACCAGAAAATGATATAAATTATATGGATAATATTCGGAACGATCATTGAAAATTGTGATTATGGATACTATCAACTTTGGCCATCAAAACTAACAATTTTTGTGAAATGTTTTTATAACGAAGTATTCTCTATAAAAACAGTAATAGCAATGATGCATTTGAAACTTTCTCACTGCAGTCAACGCCAAGTGACGATTCGCGGTGCGTATTGTGTGATGACGAACATTGCTCTGAATAAATTGCGAAACTTTTATATTGAATCGAATAACGATGATAATAACGAGCGAAAAATGAAATTTAAATAAAAGTTTCATTTCCGAGTACATGGCGAAATTGCACTTAACATTTTATTCATCACGTGAATAAACCCTTCTTTATTCAGTAGAAATATAAAATACGAATCACAAAAAATATTATTTTTCAATTACTCAGTCAACAGTATCTTACAGCTGATTGTCCAAGTTGCAAATTCCAATGCTTTTCAAAAGAATGAGAAAAAGTCGAATGCCCTTCGTTTCTCCCATAAATCTCATTCTCTAAGTAGAAAAATACTCGGGAATGAAGAATGAGTGGAGTGAAGAAACAAATGAAAAAGACAGAGAAAGATTGGAGAAGTAGAATGTATAACAAAACCAGTTCTATGAATCTTGTAGCTTCCGAATGAAAATGCATCAGCAGCCGTTCTCGTGAAGTAAGGGTTGTTTCATTCAATTTGGAATCGATATACACCGCATAGAACAGTGTAAGTTTCGATTGAACATGCATAAGGATATCTTGGCAGAGTTTCAAGTCAAAGCGTTTGAAATTTAATCTTTATGGAGTGCGAGGTACGAAAATCTACGTATTATATTCCTATTCAAATTATAATATAATCATTCACTAAGGATAGAATAAAATACAAGAGACGGTGGAACTGAAAAATATTGCAAAAATCAATATGATACGTGATTAATATGATTTGTAACAAATCAATGACACGTTTTTAATTACTAATTATGTAGACTGAGGGATCAAAAACAGCTACCAATGTTAGATTTAGCGGGTTGGACTCAAATAAAGTTTACTTGTAGTCAAACAGTGGTTATACAACATAATTACTAATTTTATTTGTAGCCAAGCTTTTTAAATTCATTTCAAATGGAAACTTTCATCTCCTGTAATCAATTTTTGAATGAAGGCATGCTTTTTGTGTAGTGAAAATGAGAATTTTATCAAAGAGCTTTTATATAAATTTATATAAAATACACTATTCACGTTTATGACATACCTCTGTTGTATATTAATATGAAACAATTTGAAGAACTTTGACATTACTGTGCTATAAATGTTGCATGACGTTTTTCCATAAGTTTATTGAAATCTCTTTCAATCCTAACTTTCTGTTGAACTCAACAGTCACAAAAGGTCAAACAATGTGAAAAGGTTTTTGCGTTACTCTAGTTTTTTATTACAACGTTCGAATAATGAATTTTGTATTACTTTATGGAAATGTTCTCACTCGAAAAAAATGTGAATAAGCACATTGTATTGCTAGAACACGTAATATTATTTTCCCGCACGAATTGAAAAAGAAAGTCTTGCTAGAAAAAAGAATCGAGCACAAGATCTTGTTAGAATCCCCACGAATTTCTGCACGAAGTACAGATAAGCTGCGTGGTATGGAATTCAAATAATGTTTTTCCACAGCAAACATTCTGAAGAGCACTACATTTATAACATTTTCGGCGAAATTTGATATTAATACTTGAGGTATTTGCTCCCTTCAGTGTAATTTGAATCCTTTGTTCAGCAGTGATATGTAAAATAAAATAGCAAATTATTCACTGCAATTTTCCATCGATAACTGTAACCGGACTCTATGACCAATTACTTTGTAAATAATCGGAATGTAACTTAATATTGTTTTAACTCTGGCAGAGTTGATGGAAATTTTATAATTATTTAGATCTGCACTAAATTACGATTCAGAGAAAAATCGAGTATACAAAATAATTCTATGTTCAAGGAATTCGTAATTTTGAATAAAAGCTTTCAAAGCTCTCAGATCTTGGTCTCGTAAATTTGCCATTGAAAAAATATTTGGATGACTGTAAAATTGAAAATATCCTCGACTGAACTTGTTAAGATTTGATTTAGTAATTAAGAGTCAACTTACATCGTGATACCAGGCGATACCCGTTGGCAGTGGATTGCTCTGGACATCGCAGACTAGTTTCAAATCGTCTCCTTCCCGTAGAGTATCCAAAAAATATCCGGTAGCTAAATGAGCAACTGCTGCAGGAGCGTCTGTAAAAAGGATACGAAGAAGCATAAATTTTAATTCGGATAAACCTCATTCAAAGCGCGTAGCTCGAAAGTGAACAATAAGCAGAAATTATTTATGCGATTCGTAATCACTACTTGCTCTTCGCATTTCGAGATTTGCAATGCCAAAATGGTTAAGCTTTTCGTTTCACCGAGCTTGAATAGACAATGTTCGAACAAAGGATAATAATATCATTGTCGAAGTATAAATTCAACTTTCGTGTACTTCTTTTTTTAAGTTTATGATTCCTGTAGAATTGTCTTTTTTATAGAAATGTGTGCAATAAAGGGATGTGAAACTGCTGACGAAAGAAAATAACGATAAAGTATAATATCGCTACTCTTGTTTCGTCCGTACGAGGTAAATTGATAATTATAACTTTTAATGTTAAATATCATTAGAGGATGGAAGTTTGTTTTCGGAAAATCATCGAATTCCTTCGTGTCAAACAACTTTTATATTTCCGTAACATTTCTATATAACTTATCGGTTTTTGCTGGACATAGTTTTGCTTTTTGCCCCTACACGAGAAAGTTTTAGAACGATAGTTACGTCCTGTTATTATATTTTTGCCCACTATTGTACTGTGCATCGATGTCACAAAACGACTCGGAAATCAATATCTGACACTTCGCACGTCATTTTCATATTGAATACCGTTAGTTTAATTTTAGCCACTTCTCTGTTTCCAGGCGCAATTTTATTTGTTACTTCACCTTTAAAAATATTTAATATAGTCGCATTTGTTATTTATTGTTAGTGTAATGAAAATAAAATTTCTCCAGACGAAGAAAGATATTGTTCGGATGTGAAGAGAACGGCAAAATAGTGACATTAATTGCTTGCGAGTTTGCCCGAAATTAATTCCTCATTTTCCTTCCCAAGTTTCGAGTAATGTATTCGGGTTAGTTTACGAGAGCTCTGCCAAAAACCGTTCATTCATTTGTCTAGTTATACGACCTTAATTAAACCAGTGTCATCTGACCTTCTTTCGTGGGTACAGCGGGAAGAAAAATCTTATCGAAGTAAGATCGCGCGAAAGAGCGCTTGCATTTAGGTATTCAGGAGTCTTAAAAGTTGAGATTGCGAATCCCAACTGATTTTATCGGTTCCCAAGATGTTCTGGAAAAAGTTCATCTCAAGTTAGTAGAGTCCTTTTCTACGACGGAACCGCGTACCTTGTTCTCTTATTCTTAGTGGCATCTCTCATATTCCGTTGCACGTTCGCTGTGTTATATAACCCCTTTCTATAAAAACGCTTTCAACCGCATCAGTTTCACTAGTTCAAAAAAAAGAAACGAGCGATTGGATGTTCCGACGCTTGTTTGAATTTGAGGGTCGTTGAACAGCGCTCACGTAAACGTACCAACTGTTTTCTCTCCCGTTTTATTTAAATTGAAATGAATTGCATCAACTGGCGAATGTAAAACATTCGCGTTTTTAAGCGAACGTTTTTAAGCTGCTCTGTATCGTTGACTTTTTCGAAATTACTTTGTAAAATTGTAACGTTTGCAAGAAATGTTTGCAACGTGGAATTTTTCTTTCGTGGAGTTATTCATAGTTGAATAAATTCGTCTAGAAACATCGCCAGGGAATTTGGAGAGATTTTCGGAAAGCACGAGGATTTTATAGTTTAATTAGACAGCATTCGCCAAGAAATCTTGGGTCATTAGTTTATTCATCTTCTCTACAAGGTTTTTAGTCTGCATTATTTTATTCACCGCGTACACGAAACTAATTAGAATCAAAATGAGGACGGAATAGCATGCAATGAATGGAAATAAAAAGTCTTGTTTAGTATGCAAGTGTAAGGCAAGAGAAAAGCGAATAAACGCTGTATCAAATTGATCACTTTAAGCAGGCAAGATTTAATATTATTCCCGCATTGACATTCATGACCATTCAGACTCAGATGCTAAAATGGAAACGAGGTAAATATTCATGCACTCTTTCCTCCGCAATAATAGTTTTCTTTTCGTCCAATTGTAACAATCCTTATCAAATTGTGTCCGAAAAATTACGAACCTTATGCGATGAACTTGTCATGAATAACAATTGAATTTCCAACTCAATTTAACTAATTTAATGTAATGAATAGAACTTTTCCGCATTGGCCCTTTAAGATGGTTCGGCAATGGAATTCGTATATGTAGTTTGTTAGTAAATAAATAAAAATTCCGTATCCGTAACATTGTTCACCTTCTTTCATAACTCTTATATTATCGTGATAACAGTATTTTTCGTCGAGAAAGTTCCTTTTCTTTGTATTTTTATGATTATTTCATTCATTTCGTGTCCTGTTATGTTGTCGAGTTTGCATTATTTACGACGTACGTGACGGTCTAGCTGACGGAGTCATACAGGGAATTTCTTTTTTCCTTCGTGAAATTCCAAGAAAAAAGGGAAGAAAAAGAACATTGGTCAGTTCAGAGTGCAAGAAAGGTACTTAAATGATACATATTATTCTTGCGCCAATGGAGCATTAAGATATTCAACTGGAGAATACGAAACGTTCTTCAGTCGCTGAAGTTGGATATACGATTTATGTGTGTAAGATGCATTAACTTTTCGCTGGGAAATGGATCAGACGTTCGAGACAGTGTTTATCAGAATATATCAAAAATTCAAATAAAGTGAAAAATTACTTGAGCGAAGTGAAGAGTCGGGTGAAAGAGAATTTGTCAAGATGCGTTACTCTATTGCTTGTCCCATTGCATTCTTTAAGAGTATTGGTAAACTTCTCGAGAGAAAGAAGAGTCCTGGTATGAAAGAAGATAGAGACTTCGCTTTTCGTTTGCAAAGAAAATAGCTTACGATCAGAATGCAAACAAGTACTCTTGAGTTTGATCACTGTAAGGCCGGAATAGCTCACAGCCGACCGAAGAGTTAACCGACCGTTCTCAGCCCATTCGTGGCCTGAGACAAACTTCGTGTGAGTTTGGATCCCCCCATAACTCGGTCTGCAACCTCGTTTGGCTTGTACTTGGGGGGGCGTAGGTTATCTCAACGACTTGGAATCTTTGATGTTTCCGTAGTAATATCGATTTTCTATTGAATGTACGATGAAAATGAAATGCTCGAATAGCCTGAAACCGGCCATTTATTGAGTGCATTCTCGTTCAACGAGTTGCGAAGAGGGAGGTTCATTCAATATTAGAGATTAGTGGGATGAGGGCCTATTCTACCTCGTTCTCTGAAATAAGACCAATTACGGCTATTCTAGAGAGTGGAAGAAATTATTATCGAATATGCTCGTCGACCCCGAGAGAAAAGTTCAATAGTCGAAACGCAATTTTTAGAAGTTCGTTCAGATGGCCAGGAAACGTTTTTTTCTCTTTCAAATACGCGATTAAAGATAATGTCGATGCCTTTTCAATCGTGATGATAAACGCAGAGTATTTTCTACCGATTTTCTAATAAGCTGAACTCGATGATTTATATTTAATATCTTATTTATTCAAATTACTCGGTATTTTTTCCTTGTCAGCTTTGTATGTTTCAATGCTGGCATAACTTTATCATTTGCTTCACACCACGAAAAAATCCGATTAATAATTCTCAAATTTGGGTCATTTTGGGACCTTACCGAACTTCCACTATTAGTAATTCTTGAAGACATGATTCTTTCTCTGAATCTCGAAAACTGATTATGGTTCCTGTACCACTAAAATTGTTGTTCATACACTAAACAAACGGGTCCCAGCCGCACACGAATTTCATAATTTGTAAAGTTTCTTCCTAGATGCTACAGTACAAGACGCAGTGGAACATTTCGTCGGAGCGGTTTCAACTAAAGCCCAAGAGGATCCAAGAACCGTTTTGCGGTTGGCACTGTTACCGGGATACCGTCCTCAAGCCAACCTCTTCTCAACGTAAACACGATTAAGGTTTCGTTGTTTCTACCCTGTAATAGATACCAGTAGTAGGAATAAACCTGATGTGAAAAGTTGTGTTTTCATTCATTTCCTAGCTACTTCAAAATCGATTCGTCCC
The DNA here is from genome assembly GCA_022816865.1 of Zelostemma sp. ZL-2020. Lineage (NCBI taxonomy): Eukaryota > Metazoa > Arthropoda > Insecta > Hymenoptera > Platygastridae > Zelostemma > Zelostemma sp. ZL-2020. The sequence continues at coordinate 51,174 of JABFQM010000038.1, read as the reverse complement.
AGATGATTTTGTTTGTTCACTTCTTGTCTCACTAGAACTTAATAGACAATAAAAAACAATTACGGAACTTACAAGCCACCCGGAGAACCCGTGTTTCCTCGAGAACACCCCCCGGAAATCGAGGATTCTCTGCTCTGCACGTAAGTTCTTTGCCATCATCGTCTTTTCCAAGGACGAATGCAATCTTGCTGACCGTAGAATTACTTCGCTGGGTTGTTGCCGCGCTGGGATTTCTGATTACTAGTCCGTCCAAACGCCAGACAATTCTTGCCGCTGGCGAACTTCCCCAAGTTTCGCATCGCACTGATAGAGGGTGCCCTGCGATGATTTGATCTTCGCTCAAGCTGATCTTTATCACTGCAGGTTTCACTGCAAGCAATATATAAGTGAATTATTTACTTTGAAGTCGTACAGGGTAGTTTGTTTCAAATTGTCCCCATCAAAAATACTTTTAAAAAATACTTCAAGACAGATTACCCAGAAAAATGAGTGAAGGTCTGAAAATTGGATTGCTCAGATCTTTTCAGACCTGATGTGATCCGATTTTTTTCAATCAGATCTAATTTCTGACCATGCCTACTCAAGAATGATTATGTTGCTCATACCTGTCCATGCCTAATCAGATATTATGTTCATATTAGATCGTGCCTGACCGCATTCAAGCAGACCTAATTTGATTTGAACCTGAAGAAATGAGTTTAGTTCTGATAAGACCTGATCAAATCAGATCAGATCAGATCTGAAAATTAGATGATTCAGATCTGTTCAGACCTGGTCAGATCCAATCGAATCTGACAAATTGTATCTGAGCAAACGTGATCAGACATGATCAGATCTGCACTCATTTTCATGGGCAGGCACGAATTTCGGACCCACCGGATCATGCAAATTTAAAACAAAAATCCATTAACGAGTTGATACCTATGTAAAATAGGATCTTGACGGAAAAACTGTATATATATGTTTGTTTGAATTATAGTTTGAGAACTGTACATGTTCAGACTTGATCAGATACGGACAAAGTTCATTCCTTACGAAAAAAATATATGCAATATACAACCAGAATGTAGCCATGCCCACGGCTAGGAAATATGGCTATCGTCAGCATAATTCTCCGTAACCTAATTGGAGGTTTGGTACTGTTATCAAGATATTCTGGCAGACTCAATATATTTGCGCAATAATAGCAGTATTGCTTTTGAATTCAGACTACCTTTTTCCGAGCTTACCAGACCTGTTTGAACCTGATCAGTTGAAAATCGAAATCAAACCTATGAATCGAATATGATCTGGTATATTTAGGCGTAATTCATTTTCTGCATTAGTTTTATAGTTTTATACAGTCTTTGGTCATACATGTAGTAGTGGTGAATGTGTAGTCTTCTTCCGCGACTTCTACTGACAAACACAGCGAAAAATGTGGTACCGTTATGATGAGAAAGATGTGCTGCAGTTAGATCAACTGAAAATATACACTTGAGAATTGTTTCGTTGAAATGACAGAAGTATTTTGTTGGAATAACCATAACTTCAGTTAAAAGAATTAAAACTTTAGTTGCAATTACACAAAATCTCATTTCTGTTATTTGAAGAAGTATTAATATTGTTTGTTTTCTTGATTTACCGACTTGTCTAACGTTATTAGTGTAAAATAATAAGTCTGGTTGTCATTTTACTTTAATAGCCTGTTTTGTTACGGTAACCAAACAGTTCTGTTGAATCTACGAAGTACACACTTTTATTGTGGTAACTACCGTCTTCTGTACTCTTGAAAATGAACTAATTTTTCATGTTAAAATTATTTTAAAAATGTTCTCACTGCAGTAAATTGTCACTTTTTCCCTAGATGATTAATGCAACCCGATAACAAATGATTGGGGTCTGATCAGGTATCATCAGGCCTGTTAATTTTGGAAAAAGATAAAACTAACAAAAATTTTGCAGATATAATGTACAAGAACTGAAAGCCGGTAGCAACTATAGGTGCAGATGTTTTTGGAATAGGAATCACAGATTTCAAGAGACTTAACACCCTGTAAAGGTTTCAATCGAAATACGCTCGAACTTTTTATGTCGAATCAGGTGATAAGAAGTTGCGACATCAAAGATGTTGCAGTCATCTCTATCATGCAGGCAATTATCTAAAATTTTGAGACATTACGAGGAGTAAATTCGCATCGTTTAAAGTGATAAGAATGACGAAAATAAGTAAAACTGAAGATTGCGTAGTCAGGTACATTATTTTTCCATTTAGAAGAGTTATCGCTTTTGTCAAGAAAATGTACTTTTTTTTCGCTAGGAATATTTTATTGGATTAGAGCAACGTGGATAAACGCAATTTGCCTAACTGTGATGTGAAGTTGACACGAAAAATGGCAGTGAAGATAAGAAATTTACATAAGACCACTAGACCATTGGTCGATAGTAGATTTGTGGAAGAATGAACAGAAATTTCCGAGCACCTCCACGGCATTACAGCACACCTACTTAGCGAGATTGAAACAGCGAGTCGGGATTTCTTCGGTGTCCATACAAAACAGCGTCCCAGTATTTTCTTCCTTGAAAAAACTTCAATTTTTCCTTTTTCTCGCAGATCTCCGTAGTCACGAAGAAGTTTAATACCTCGTTTAACTATGTATTTGAAAATCGTATTATTTTCAACAAATACAACATATTAAAAATTTACTTTTGCCTCTGAGATGATAAATTTTTAAGCTGTTAGGTGAAATATGATTTCAACCGAGAACCGCATGCTATATTTTAATAAATTGGCGTCGAAATTAATAATTCTTGTGTACTCCTTCAGTTCGCATGACAAAAATATCTGAAAAAGAAAGGTCCATGTGTTCGCCGTTGCAACCTACACGTAGTAACGTATTTTTACTTTAGCAGCACTTCTGGGAAATGAGACCAGTAAGGAGTTAAGGAGTTGAGGAGGACCGCCTTGAAATCACATCCATTTCTGTACTACCGTTGGTCATCAAAGTTTCTTTATATTGGGACCCGTTTTTCTCTTCGGTGCCGTTATTTTTAAATAATTTACCGAAAAACTTATTTTGCAAGTAATTTACAAAATGCAACGTTAAATTTAATATTAATTCTTTTTCAATAATCTTGAAAATGAAAACTTGAATTAGCTTTGAATATAACGAATGAAAGACTGAAATTTCATTGATTTTTATTAATTAATGGAAAGGTTAAAAATTATGATAGTGGGCTTTTTATTTCTTAACTATTAATTCTATATGAGCCAAAGTTTTCTTTCGAGCTTCTATACTATAAGACGTATAGTGAAAGGGTATGGTTTGAGAACCTGTTCAGAGAGAGCTTCCGTGTAATTTTTTCCATGAAATCTTTTTATCTTTCACCTCAAGATGCTCTTCTTCTTTCAAGGATCAATCTTGACGTGGATCCACTATAATACCGCGTTAAATGAAAAAAGGGGAAAAACGTTCGCGATATACCATATACTGCTCTGTAAATGTTCACGCCATTTTAAAAGAAGATATAGAACTACATTTTCTATAAAAACGATATTATTCCTCTGAGAAGTTACGGTACCGCGAATTCTAGTAAAAAAGAGATCGAAATCTTCTCTTCATTTTGATTGTTAAAAAAGCAGCAAAACAACATCATTGTCCGGAATAATTTTTTCAATTGAAATCGAAATTCGATAGGGTTCTAGCAGAACTACCTTACATTTGTACAGAATATAACGCTGAGATATTTTTGGTTCATTGCAGAATGTGACGCTCTTTCCTATTTTCGATCAGAAGAAGTAAGTAGAGCTTCGAAGCGGATTACGTAAGGGTCTTTTCAAGATCTAATTGAGCACCCGCAAAAATGTTCAAACGTGGAAAACTTTGCTGAATCTGCCACATGTACAGTATACTTTTTACCTGTTTATTCGGTTATTGATTTCTTTTTTTGCACACTCATTTTTTTGCGAAAAACATGTATTTGATACGATGTAAGTGCTTTAATTTCAAATTATAACAAATTCCAGCAATTTTTAGCAAACATTTACGATCCTATTGGGGTTCTAAAGAAGAGAGAACCCTACTATAGCATTTATTGGCTACAACTTTTACCACATAAAATATTCAAGCCAGTCTGCGTTTCCTGATTAATACCTGTTTTATAAATAATTGAGTATGCAATCAACGCTATTGGAGTGCAATAATTTAAAAATGCTTCAAATTTCCAGATATATAATAATCTATTTAACTGACCTGTTGTATTGATTAATAAAAGGAAAAACTGAAGAAAAATTTCCCATGGGGATTTTGAATAACAACCACTTCTTTCATGGCATACAATGCATTTATAGATACTCACAATAAATGTCAAGAGGAACTTCTTGAACCAATGGTTTTCCTACTGATCCAGACTGAGCCCTGCATTCTAGTTTTGCACTCCACAATGCCCGCGTGACATTACTGATAAACAGGTGATTCATCGTGAATTTACTCGACACTCCACCTATTAGAGGAGTGTCTATGACACCATCGAGAAGTTTCCCGTCTTTCCACCAAGTCACCGAAGGCTTTGGTTTTCCTACAACAATAAATTGAAAAAATACAATGGAAGCATTGCAGTTCGTATATTATGATTGAATTTTTTTGAAAATTCAACAATGGGAAATGTTTTTTAATTAATAGACATTAAATGCTTCTGAAATTGCTTTTTACAGTGTAATATGTGAATTTGATTCTGTTTACTCAGCAATTGTATAAATTCGATTAAACTAATTATCGCGATAAAAAACCTTTAATTTTTAGTTGGCTGTGAGAATAATACAATCTTTTTAACAACTTATTTGAAGTATTGGTTTTTGATCAATCGCAACAGAAATTAAAATACTTTATTCAATGCTTTCATTTCTACAAATTTCATCCATCAACATTTTATATATATAGGTTAATAATAATTTGTGTGCTTTGAGTGACTATAACTTTTATATTTTACCACTAAAAGCTGTATCAGCAAAAGATTTTTTCCCAGTACAAGATTTCAAATAAATGTAATTTTACGAAAAGTTTTTCTAAGTATAGGATTTCAAATAAATGTAATTTTACGTTATAAATCTAGAACGCTCTCTTGTGCAGAAAACATCAATGAAAGAAGACGTTTCCATTGATTTAATGTACACAGTTTATCGATACGCTTGCGAAAAGATTGAGACAAGTAAAATGTTGTAAATAACAAAACAACAAATCTTTTGCTAAATCAGCAACGAAACGGTTTCAGTATAATAAACAACAAAATAACAGACCTTTTAAATGTTTTAGTACTCCAGATAAACTCTTACTTCATATAAAATTTTAGTTCTTGATTAATTTCAAACATTTTCTTTAAAATAAAAAGATCTTGTACAATATAACACTCCGAGTTTCAAACTAACAATAAAACTACAATAACCCTTTTCAAATGCTTGATATTTCAGTACGCTTTTCGTTTCTCATTTCCTGTATTAGATTTTCCCCTCGAGGTAATTTCATAGCGTATTGTCGCCAATTGGAATAATTCTCTAATCTAACATCGTAAGCTTACAACGGCATTTCACCTTTTCGTTTGCATGTTAAGCAGTCGGCGAAAAGGTGATGAGGAAGTAAAGTACAATTCGCTCGGCAATTAATTAATCAAGCACTTTATTCAACTATTAAGCACACTTCGCCTACAAAGAAAAAGCAAACGATAAACGAGCAAATCAACCACTTTGAAGATCTTACTGTCCCTTTCCTATTCGAAAGTAATTCCTATGCTAATCCGTCTTTGTCCGACGTGAACGCCACTGTCCGCTTGTTCCACAGCACGTAAAATTGAACACGCGCGTCCTTCGTTCGTTTTGTTTCTGTAGCTTCTACAACTCACTCTAGGTAAAATAGTAAAAGAGACGAATAGTGAGTCAATGTGAATGCGAGTTGAGAAAACCGAAGGTAAGAGAGAAATTGTGCTGGTTCTTGGCGAGCTAGTTATTTGTATTCGGACGAGCTTCACTTTGTCTCGTCTGAACTCCCGTCAAATTAGAGAGCAAGCAGCCCAATTTCCGTTGACATTGGCCATTTCTCCCAGCCACTACAGAATTTCCCGAGTCGTTTTGAGTGCAAGACTCCATACGGCTTTTTCCTGTTGCATTCGACCTTTTACGCTAGTTAATACTCAGGAGATACAAGTTGCAATCTCATAATTCATTTTTATCTCTTACAACAAGAGAGAAGTTCTAACTATATGCACATTGTCTGCAATAGCTAGGCGAGTAAATTTAGACGCTGGCGCGTCCAAAAAACTGTCAGATAATCAACGGAAACGGAAGTTGTAAATTAGGATTCAAGTTTTTCGCATTGTTGAAGACGATATTTCAAAACTTTGTACGTTATGATGGTTGATATGAAAATCCAAAGTGATATAACGACGTAGATTAGGAATGATGATGCGTTTCCTTGCAAAGATTGTAAGAACTGCTTAACGATGAAGTATTTTCCGTCACTTTTTGCTCGCGGGACATTGAGCGATCCAAGTACAATGCGACAAAAACACGTGTTTGTACATTCTTGTGTTCTGCCTTTACATCTGTGACTTTATATCGTACAGTTAAATTGCCATTTGTAATCTTTTACTCACCACCAGACACTTGGCAAATCAGCAGCAGATCGTAGCCTTCTAAAAAAGGACCCCCGACTCCTGTGACTTGTCTACCTTGGGCATCGTAAATCACGGTGTTCGTCGGCGGTTCTGTAAAATGTGATGGTCGATTTATCATCAGTTACCTACATGTTATGCATGCCTGAAAGCTTTTCGTCCGTACGTATCGCAGGTGCTTCGAAAAGCACGCTACTTATTTTCTGTATGATTCCCATAACATTCATGAATCATATTCAAACCTCTATCAATATTTTCTTTTACTGCATGTGATTAAAATTACAGGCTATAACTAAAAAATGCTACATTTTCAAGTATATTTACTCTTTTCATGAATCAATGAAAACTTTTGTAGGATGTGTTTGCATTCGTTAATTAGTCCATTTGTTGAACATGTACATGTTACTTGTATGGGCAAATAAAAGAGCTGCAGGACACATTATCCCGTGTTAATGCGAGTCTTTAGTACTTTTTTTACTCAATAAATAAATACTGAAATACTATACATGATTTTTTCTGGGCTCATTAAAATGATGAAACTTTTATTTTCTATCACGCATTGCTTGTATGTATAACGTAAACATTGTTTCAATTATTTCTTCCGACTTTTTCTCAAGCAGCCCTCAATACTCGCTTTTCCCTTATACATATAAATCCAGTAAATACGTTCCCTAGCCTAAACAGCATGAATTTTCCAACTTATTAATTCACTCTCGTTTTCAAGAACGTCCTAATTTGTAATCAATCAAACTGGGATATAGCCGTATTTTTATTTTTCTGGTATTTCAATCAAACCAATTAAGCCGACATCTGTTTATTTTATTTTCATTCATTGCAAAATATGGAGTCGATATAAAATCAGCGTGGAAGTCAAGGATTAACCTCGACTTTTCTTCGTTCAGTAATCTCACGTTTACAAACATTTAAAATGGTGTTCCAAAAGCTTTTTCATTCGTTCAATTCACGGTAAATAAAGCAACTTAACAAACCAAATAGAATTTCGCTCAGAGAAAAGTGTTCTTGACTTCAACTTGCAGCATAATTAGAGTGTGTGATTCTAAATGTTATTCTCGTTTGAGCACTATGTGCACTGCCCTACATTAGACCTCCGAAAGAATTGCATAAATAAAACAATACATGACTTCAAGATTTACGATGATTCTCTCAACTTGGATGCTGCTTTCAGTTACACAGAAAAACACTTCGGCAGACTCAGTTTGATTTAAATACTTTATTCAATCAAATAGTTTAACATATCTCTAACGAGTATTTATTTTTCATCGTGTTACTCTTACCTACTAAAGTGAGATTCACTCGGTAGTTCCTCGTGGGTGAATTTATAAAATCTACCCTGCACCTGAAACTTCCTTGATCATTGAAACTCACATTGGCAATGTGTAACTTGGCGCGGTGCCCATCAGCTACCTGAAAATAAGACTTTTTTCCAAGATCATCGCTGATAGCCCAATGTGTCGCATTCTGTAAAGCACCTCCCCGAGCGTCCAAACTGTAACAAATAAAAAAGAGAAATCGTCCAGTGAATTCGAAATGATTATTATTTATTTAAAGTTTGATTGAGCAATTTCTTGATTCAATAATTTTATTTCAGACTTTTCATCGCTTTAACTCTTTTGAAAACCTAAAAATGCAAAACAAACAAACAGGATTTTTTGGTTTATTCCGTACAACTGCTCGTTCATAGTTTATTACCAAATATGGACGATTTAGCAGTAATAAATTCAACAGTTAGCTATTAAATTTCATGATTGACCTTCATAACTGAAGGGTTTACGATTTCTGTAATTTTAACTGCGAAAAGTCATGCAATCAATGGAAGCTCACCAGAGCTTGGCTGTTGATTCATTAATATAAGCGGTATGTATTGATGCGTGTGTGTTTATGCCTATGTATTACTAGTGCTTGGGAATGCGAACATACATGCATGTGTATATTTGGAATTTGCATAAAAACGTATTGTGCATTTGTATGACACCTAAAATCATTAAAATATTAATTTGTTATATTCCCTACATGAATACGTATTATTACAATGGCGTTAAATTGTAAACGGATAAAAAATTTCTCGAAAACGAGTTGTAAGAAAGATAAATCAGAAATATAACGATGTAGGGGAGAGTGGGGAGTTGCGAACCGGGTTTTGTTTTCGAGGCATAACTACCATGAACATCGGTAAATTGTCAATGTTTAATCTGTTATTCGTAGGAAACCTCTAAATACAACCACTGGTACAAGCAATTGGAATAATTCATCATCGTGTTAAAAATATTGCTGATCGCGTGGAAGGTATGAAATCGACATTCGTGATTTTGGTGGGGAGTTGTGAACCATGACAAAAAGTGGGAGAAAATAGCATATTTTGTGATTTATCTTTATTCAGGTCGTAGAAGATGGAAATTAAGATATTTCTAAATAAATAAATAAATGAAAAAAAAATTATTCTGATTCGCAATGAACACAGGCATAACAGCCGATTCTTATGTGGGGGCACTTAAAACTGGAACATTTAACTGAAATCCACGAAAAATTTGGATGGAAGAATCGAATTTTGCATGAATAAATTGAAATACTCATGATATTTGCTGACTGCAGTTGAAAAGTGTCAACACTGATCGAAAAATGTGCGGTTTACAACTCCCCACTGATGGTGGTTCACAACTCCCCACATCGAACATTTGCAAAATAGCCGCATTGCCATCGACACACTGAATTTTCATCCAACATTTCTTTTATACGTAGAAAGTCCATTGCCCATGAAATGTTTTGCACTAGTTGATGTTTGGAATTGGCTGCAAAATAGGACTTCAAATACCACGAACAGTAATCAGTGAAAACACTTTTGGTGTGACTTTTCTAATCGCTGATTACAGAAACACTAAGAACGCGTGTTGATGCGACTAGTGCCAATGAAAAAGTAAGCTTATGTCAAGAGAGGCATTTAACAGTAGTTGCAACAGTCCTACCATTTACAGCATGGCGAATATTGACATGGTTCACGACTCCCCACGGTTCACAACTCCCCACTCTCTCCTACTTTTTTTAGATGTTTTATTGTCATTGATATTACAGATATAACGATGAAAGGCTCAAGAAAATACAAAATATGAGCTAGAAAAATTGTCTCTTGATGAATAATGCGAGTTTCATGTCTATAATATTCAATATATTATATGGTATGGTAAATTAATATAATTTGAACACGAATCATTGGTGCCGGTAGGTGTATAACTCGGAAACGGAGACACAACTGAGTTGGCACATAGTGCAATTCGTAGTTTCCTAATCTATTCCCGTGTGGTAGAGAAAGTATCTACTTGGCACATAGTCACGGTAGCAAATTTAGATCATTTCCATTCTGAGCTCCCATAATCCCTATACTAGCGCGCTAGAAAATTAATTAAGTAATTCCTGAAATTTCCAATCGGCCTCCAATTAAACTAATCCCTTTGATATGCAACACCCATTGAACTCCTGTGTGCATTTCTCTTCAACGGAAATTTAGTGCTTATTAAACTAATTAAATACGCGTTTGCAACATTTATATTTGTTATGCTCAAATATCAACTTCATTATTATCTTCCAATTGCACATTGAAGAATTCTTGTCTAGTTTACAAACATAAAGTGCAGGTAAACGCGGAAGAACTCGTAATTTGTATATTCATTTATGCATCAATTTTGAAACACGTTACTCAGCATTTAGAACTAACAGTGTTTGTAAAAAAAGATGAGTTGAGTGGGGACTATACATTTTCCAAATTTTTATTGCTCTCAACTGTTTTTTTATGTTGTTGGTAGATTGACGTGGACTTTTAAGATTTGCTTAAAATCACACCTATGGTACTTCTTTGGCGATTGCAAGAAAACCAAGGGCGTAGTAATGTTGACGCGTGCGGAGAACGGTTCAGTCTGACTATCACAGATTTGTCTACTTAAAATTCCCCAAAACTCTCAATAATTCTCTTCCTGATAATTTCGGAACGTGAAAAATTTTTGATACGTTATAAGCAGTAATTCAAAGTTACAAAAATGCACCAACTTGCTTGCTTAAATATACCTGGAGATTACCAAGAAAATCGATAAATTGTTCAAATTAGTTCACAATTTTACTGAAAATTCCTCTTTGCGTAAAAAAATTGCGATATTGGAATAACTTTGATATCGTTATGAATGATTTATTGATAAACCTGACCAGCTCATTTGCTATTCAAGCATTCAATTTATGAATGATCCAAGATTTCTATTCCTCGATGCAACACAACTTTTATTACATCTTTAAACAGTCCTGCTAACTCACCCGCAGACCGATATAAATTTAAATTATGCTTCAAAACTCTGGCTCCTCCTTCTCTGTCCTCGCATTCTTTCTTCTTGCCGCCCAGGCTATTTTACGAAACCTCCCTCTTCCTGATTGTTCACTAAATCAAAGAATTCCACCACATTACACCACGAAAGCCAGCCACCAGAGGTTCGATATGAGCGATCAACCGCGCAACATTACTTCACGGCATCACTCGACTTTCATTATGCTTTTGTTTTGGAAATCGATCGCGAAAACCAATTACGGTTTTACCGACAAGTTTTTGTCTTCCCTTCCACATTTATCTTCTCCTCGTTATACTTTAATGCGATCCTAAAGCTTCGATAATGCAAATATATAAAGAACTTGTTTAAAAACGGAACTTTGATGTCATTTTAAGAGTCACGTTTGCGCCAGGTGGAAAAAATATTAATGGCGATATATTACTTTTCTGATTAGCTAATTATGTTTTCGTTTCTTTCCATAATTGTAACCACAGCATATGACTGTAGTGGTTTTACAACAACTAATGATTCGCCCTTAATCGAAAAATGTTAACCTATTTTAACTATAACGAATATAATTTTTCGTAATTTTGTAACTTTTCTATTTTGTGCAATGAGATGAATTAAACGTTATAACAATATTAAAGCTGTGTTCGAATGAAGCACTGACGATTATTTGTTTAATAAATAAAACCAGTGAATCGGCATCAACTTGATGCGTATCTCTGATGTAGTGCGAATTTCGTCGTTTTTTTATACCTTTCACGCTAATGATTAATAACCTCATAAACGTATTATAAGCGCGAATTGAGCTAATAGTGCCCGATACTTCCTCAACAAAGATTACGTTATATTTATTGGAATTGCAGTTTCACACGTGTATTTAAAAAAATATATTATGTGCGCTGTAGTATAATAAAGCAAAGTAATTTGTGTACATGAATCTTCAAAGTGAAATATTCAATAAATTCTGTTTAATTATTGTTAAGTTTGAAAAAATAACAAGATTGACTTTTACTAAACATTTTTCTGTTAAATCTGTGAACGAAGCCGTGAGATGAGAAGAATAGAGGCCAAATTATCTGGTATTTACTCGATAGAACTATAATTTGCTTCATTTGACTTAATCAATGCAGTCAATCGAATTGTACTCTGCACAGCGTAAAGATTCAATTATAAAGCAGTCTCCACGGAAATTTTCATTCATATTTTCCACTAAGATTAATCAAGTATAATCTTATTCAGGAAATTATCCTCAGACCTTGACAGGTCGTATCAGTCCTCATTAAACCTCATTTTTGTCCACACCTGAACAGATCTGATCAAACCGAAAAGACTAAATCTATCAAAACTGGCTAAAAACCTTTATATATTTGACGAAATCTGATTGATTTAACAAAGTATCATATTGACTCCTTTTTTTAAAATATATTTTCTTGAAACAACAGAATAGTTCAGGCGTTTCAGGTCTGATTTGTTCTGATTAGACCAGGAACGAAAACTGTGCAGACCTGAGATTCATTTTCCGGGTTTTTCTATTATTTTGCCGAAATCAACTACAGACATTAGAACTCATTTTAATGCATTTATTATTCGTGACAGTATCGAAAAATTTTACCCATTGTAGATGAATTCGTGCATTTCTTTTGCTTCCTATCGAGATTTCCGTTTGATTTATTTCAATAAATTTAATGTTTTTCATGCTACAGACAGCAAAAATGGAACGTGTGTACGATATAGGATGGGAAGAAGTGAAGAAATCGAAGGAAATCTCGAAAGCAATATAAGATCGTCTCAATGGACCTTAATGTCGGCATATAGTACAGACAGATGTTTATTTGCCTATCTCGGTTGCGATATAGGTTTGGGTAATGCTCTTCTTATCCACTATCGACGTTTTGAGTTTACCCATACGTCGTTTCACTTATCTAATAATGAGAATTTATATTTTCACGGCAGCATGTTTCTTGTACATCTTCTCTTTTATAGTGCCAGCTTTCTCGACATTTCGCATCACGAGCATCCTTCACGACATTTCCAAGTATCTCTAACGGCTTATTCCTCCTTTATTTCGAAAAGATCGCGACAAGCCTGTTTCCCCGTTGCACTCAGGTGCTTCTACTCTTTCTAATGTCTAACATCTTTATTTCGTCTCATTCATTTCTCGTTTTCTCTCACATTATTATGATCCAATTTCGTCATCACAATTCCAAAAATGAGTAGTTGGATCCTTACGGCGCTTGTATTCTGAAGACAAATTTAGAGGACTTTTTTATATTAAAATATCTGCGTGGACTATCAAACAATGAGTTTTTCATTTACTTGTAAATGAAATGAAGTCTTTTATCTCCAGCATGAGTACCTCCAAGTTATTTACATATGTAGTTCAACAATGTATTACTGACATCAAAGAACTCTTCTGAAAGAGCATCATATTTCATATTCCACGGCTTCAACGTTTCTAAATATTACATTTCGAAGTTACACTTCCAGAGAAGAATCTGGATGCGTCAAAGATTAATAGAGATAAATAAATAAGAGCCTGAAAAAGTAAACAGAGATTGGATTTTAGATTTGGATTCGTCTTAGACGTCGTTCTTATTTTTGTTTTGATACTTTTTTGGTTCGTGTAATGAACGATTTGTAAATTATTTGATTTATCATTTATGTTCAATTACGCAGTAAAACAAGCATTCTAAATGATTATTATGGGATCAATAATGAAATGAATATGATATTGAAACGGACACAGCAAAGTTTGTTCCTATGATAACTATGAATTGTAATTCACGAATGTCGACGTCTCATAAACTTTCTAGCATTGCGGCGTGCCAAGGTAGGTGAGGTGAATCAGGTGGTGAACCGCAAATGACTGTGGTAACCTGGGTGACACTCTGTGACCAATTCCCAGACAACGGAACGTAAACCCAAGTAAATACTTTACCTTTACATGTTTGCTTGGTAATGAGTTTAGGTAAAAGTTACTAATTCATTTCTGTTGACAAAATTTACAATTTACGACTTGTAATTACATTAAAAAGTTTTAAAGTTATCATGGATATGGATTCAGAATTCCCTGCCAGTAACAAGACCTCTTCCAGCATAAAATGTGACATCTTTACAAACGGCCCCAGAAAAAAATTGATCGGGCTTGATTCTTCAAATGCACGCTAACAATTCTTTTAAATTGTGTTTACAAATATGAATATTTTACCGCCAATGTGATATATTTAATAATATCTGCTTCAATTATTCTTACATGTATTACATTCTATTATACTTTGTGGATTTGAAAGGTGATTTGAAACGTGGTTTAAAAAGTGTTTTAACCTAACCTAACCTAACCTAAGGTAACCTAACCAAATCTAATCAAACCGTTTCCTTTCTCTACTAAAATGACGCGAGTATCATTTAACTATTGACCTCATCCTTGAAATTCATCTGCAGTATTGTTTCAAAAATACTACGATTTTTTTCAAACATATTTCTATAAATAGCCTGTAAATAAAATAGTCTGTCATGTACGTTCAAATCCTTGATTAAAAAGTTTGTAACATCGATAAAAAAAATCGCCTTGGACCGACCCAAATTATCGCAACGGAGTCACATTATTCGTTACTACAATTGAGCATGCATAAAAATGTTTTTATGCTGTTCAAGTTTTTTCCGTGTAGAGTTAAAGAACATACAAACACATACGATGGTTGAAATTAACTACGTTACGCTTGGGCAAGTGACCCAAAACCTATAAAACAGTTCCCTTTCTCTACTAAAATGGCGCGAGTATTATTTTGTAGCTGAGCGATTCCATTTAACTATTGACCTCATCCTTGAAATTCATCTGCAGTATTGTTTCAAAAATACTGCGATTTTTTTCAAACATATTTCTATAAAATAGCCTACAAATCAAATAGTCTGTCAATGCGATTTTAGAAGTACAAATTCGTTTGTATTAAGAGACTGGCATTCTTGTAACATTACCGCATTTGAGCAAGAAAATAAATTTCGAGTGAAGAATTGTGTAATTGTAACTAGAGTACTGTTTTTTGCATCAAAAACTTTTCCCTTGCGTCAAGAGAATGTTTTTTTTGGATGCATGTTAAGGTTCATGCAAGACGTTTTGTCTCACCTCAAATGTATAATTTTCTAAGTGAATATGTACGTCAAAATAAATAATATTTCCAGAGCTAATCGCTTTACCGATTATTAAATTGCATCATTACATTTATTAAATCTTCCATAGAATAAATCTTTACATATTTAAATCAGAGCTCTTAACATTTCTGGATAGGTTTAATTAAAAAATTGCATACATTGAGTAAATTACTTTGAGAACTGCAAATCTTGAATTATTGAAAATTCAATTTAAAAAATTTTTCAATCTAGTCTCGAAATTGACATTTATTGCACGCCATACAATGGTTTAGAATTTGATCTGAATTTGACAGGACATGCGAGGCAAATCAGGCCAATGACATGTTTTTAAGAGTGACATTGTTATCCCATTTTTTGTTCTAGAAAATTTTTTCGATGTGTTTATTTACTAGATTATTTCAGTATATTTATCGTTATTAGCAATCTTCGCCAGGTAGCACATATTACCATATTTTCTTCAAAACCCTAGTCGTATCATATCGATAAAATGAACATGTTACGGTTCCTATGGAGTCCTTTAAGAGAACATTTTGGGCTAGACGGAAATTAAACGTCAACTCATCCGCAATCCCAACATCGATTCAACATTCGTTCGACATTATACATATTACAGAAGTTAAATACAGAGGAAACAATATCGCCACAGGTGTGAAATACATCGCAAAACTTTCAAACAGAAATGGTAATAATTAACAGTTGACATCGCGAAACTCTGAAATTAAGTTTTCGTTTCCAATGTCGTTATTATAGTAATACTTCGTATACTCACCATGACTACTATTTAAATTAGTATCGATCGTGCGATATTATTTTCTCATTATATGAACTCAGAGTACAGCTTAGAAAAGTGTTGATATTAAGCATTAAAAAAATACTGTAGGTATTACTGTAAAACTAGAAGAATCTCCTTACTTTCTCGGTTTTATTTTAAAAGGTCCAAAATATACTTCATAAATTTGTAATTTCATAATGAACCTTAATACGCTCAATTTCTTGGGTAATGATTATAAATTATAGCTCGAAAGAGGATTAATATTAGAGCTGTTTTGTAATGCGAAACATAAAACCTGCTCTTCAACGCTTTCTTCAAGATTTTATATAATCTGATCTAATATCTTTGCACTCTATTTATCACCGAATCTTGTTAGCCTATTTTACTTCATGTTTCACGCATTTTTTTTCAACTTTTAGGGTAACTATGGATTTTGAACGGGACGAAGTATGCACCGTATGCGCCCACGCCCGTCTACTAACGAGCGTCCATGTCCTCAGGCGCTGAGAAATTTTGTGAAACAACTTCAAAACATCAGCATCTCGAAGTAACTAGCGCTGCAAAGCTGAGCCCGCAGGACGTTTTCTCGTCAAGTTTCTACGTGTTGTTAGGAATTCACTGCTTTACAAGAAACACCTGTTACATGATAAACTCGGTGTCACTTTGAGAAGGATCAGTATTCACACTCAAAGTATACATACCAAGTACTATCAAAGCGCAAGAGCTGAATTTACTGAATAAGTATCTACTTATACAAATTTGAGTCCGTATCTTCGCTTGAATAAAACCGTTTTTTAATCTTTGCAATAGATGGCTCTATACGCATAGAATGAATAAAAAGGATAAGCTATGTATTTTTACAATTCATAGAAACACAATAAATTTGTGATAACGGCCGAATATCAAGAAAGTTTTATGCTTGACTTATAAATTCAAAACGGCAAAATGAATTTTTTTCGAGTGATTGCTTCCCTTCTTTTATTTATTCATGAAACAGCTTAATCGGAGCGAGTCATTTTAGGCCAAAATCGTGCCTTTCATAATTTTGTAAAATTATATGTTGCTTTCATATTATTCATAGTTGTGCCAACAAATTTTGCCCGTCGTCGAGAATCAAGCATAGAAGTTTTGTCGTGAGGATAAATTAGAGATGAACAAGAACACCAATTAATCATAAATATGACAGTTTTAATTATCCGTTCTTGAAGAAAAACAGGAGCAGATGTACTTACTTATAAAGGGGAATCCCGGCATTGTTTTTGAACCACAAGACCATGCTGACGCTGTCATTAGGAATGGATGGTTTCAGATCACAAGGCAAATCAACGTCGCCACTTTCAGCAGCCCAGATCTGTTTCACAGAAACTGTAAAAAGAAAGAAAAAGATTTTTTCAATCAATGGAAAGTAATTTTCTCGATTGACGATACATTTTTAAATCGTATTCTCTGTATTCTATACTTGAATAAGGTACTGAAAGAAAAGTTCAGTAAAATTTGTAGACCAGTTGAGGAATTTACCAACTTTCTTACTACTCTATGTAGTTTATAAAGTGACATGATTCATAAAAAGATATGCAAAATTCACCAAGTGTTCGGTAAGTTTCCATAACTTGGAATGATTGTAAATTGAATGATCAAGAATGTTGGTGAAGCGTAAGTAGAAAAATCTGTGAGAATCAGACCTAATTTTTACGAAGAGTAAACTAGTTTGACTGATAAAAAGACGGATGGAATTCAGCAAGCGAGTTCGTACATTTATTACACTATCTAAATTACTGCTCAAATCTTTTGCGTGCCGATATTGTTAGGAAGAAAATTCTTAAGAGTGTTGGGAAATTTTAAGTAGAAAAATTGGTAATAATCAGACTGCACCGTTCATTGCTCGCGCCAACATTACAACGCACAAATTTTTCTCGCAAAAGTGCCGAAGAAATAGCATAGATAATATAAAATACATGCCAACGCATAATATCTTACAATGTGAACTTCAGCACTGAATTCTACAAGCATAATGCTGCTTTTAAAGACGTTCCTACTCCAGAACTACGTTCGCTCGTGCGAATGTGAGAAAAAATCTTTAAAATATGTTCAAACATAATTAACAGTTGAAAGCTACGCATGTTTGTAAATTGTGTACTCCTCACTCAGTGCATCAATTTCATCAACTCCAAGGTTAGAAAATGACAAATCACGGGTCTCAAAATTGATGCACGAATTTTTAGTATACTGCACATTTTCTAATTTGTCGATAACAGTTTTTTCGCTGAAAGGGAAGTTGGATATCTACTGTGACAAATTTCTATTATTGGTGCTGAAGAAGCTTTTGTTTATACTTCATTCGAAAAAAATCGAAGAAGGTTATAGACCGGAACTATACTTCCGGTGTGGTTAGTCTTTCAGCGTGCGCTGTGAATCATTTTCAGAATGAACACTTATGTGACCTGATGTAAAATTGCGCAGCTCCCTCTGTGCTAATCTATTTCTGTCGAAACTCATGAGTTCAGAGGAGTGATGCTGAAAGAACTTTGAAGATTTTCGAGTGTAATGACTCCTTCACCATAAACCACATATATTTCTTCTATAATTCTTATGGATGAACTGAAGACATTTAAAAATCACGAAAATGGTACAAATTGATACTTAAATTCCATGCAAAGGTAAATTAAACTCACTAAATGATTCGAAAGCTATACAACTTTAAATTTACTACAGTGAACTATTAATTAAATTATCTTTCGCTTATCTCATGATTAATTTATTTCAATTCAGCTCTTTGGATTATTTCAACTAAAACAAAGATGACGACACATCTCGACCCAAAATAAATGAGTTGCTTATTTTTCCAGCTGCTCAAAGTAAACGAAAGTTTACTGTATTTTACTCGCGTTCTTATAGAAAAACTGAACACCTTGAAAAATTGTACGATAAAGTGATAGATTTGCGCTTGATTTTATATACATGTAGTTTCGTTATTGAACAACATTCTTAAGCAATATTCCTAAAATCAACTTATAGTTTCCAAGTTTCCAATAAGAAATCCATTTTGTATACGATTTCAAACGAAATCTAATATTTCTACAGTTTTAAACAAATGCGTAATTTTAAAAGAATATAAAAAAAGTACTTCATCATTGCCATAATACTGAAATTATGTTTCACTTTCTTTATTATATTTTCTATTGATAAAATGTACGCATATTTGGTATCTTATGCAAATGCGGTTATATATGTGATCAATTGATGCGATTGAAACGGTATAAAATGCGTATTATTAAAATACTATCGCTCTTTTCAAATTTCCGCTGCGATTGAATTGATTATTTTGCGCGAAAGCACTGAAACTTATTTCTATAGAAAATGCAAGCCTTTGAAACGCAAATACTGATAGTTTTGCTGATGAATTGTGGAAGCCAAGACGGAACTCGGTAATGACGCTGCCTTCATAATGATGTGATAGTCCCGAGAAAAGTAAAGGCAGTAATAATAATAGGCTGCAATCTCTCGGCAAGAAATCGATATTGTTCAAATAGTCGCGATGATGAGTTTGCGGTAAGTTTGGCGGTAGCCGATCTAGTAATACGGCCCCATCTGAAAATAGAACTTGCGGTCTTGAGAAAATTTCAACAGTTTTCTTTCCAACGAATGTTGAATTTCATCAACGAATTTTAAATAACTAACGATTCGTGAAACTTCATTACTGCTGTGATCGGTATCAATGGATCAACGAATCGCAAATTCCTCACGTTTTTAAAAAATTATAAAATTCGTATTTTCAAATTTATTCCTAAATGCTATGAACTCTGTACGACGGTGTAAATTGCGCTTATACTTAAAAGAGTATACAGGATAAAAGCTTCGCCAGCAATCTGCCATGTTCTACTAGCCCAAGCGGGTTAGTAGAACAAATTAAATTAAAAGTAAGACAAGCAAGAAAAATTAATGAAACAAAACGCAACATTGTATTACCGATGCGGTCGGTGGGTGCATTCATTTGAATATTTTTTGCGGGTGCATCACGAGCGATTGTTTCCGAATCAGAAAAACCACTTTCTCTATGTTCTATATTAGTCCTTATTGAAATGCAATTGTATTACATGTATAATTGTCGCTGCGTCAATGTAATTTCATCATTAATAATCGTTATAATGTAATAATGGGCGTAGAGCGCAAAATGGTTCAGTAGTATGGAAAAAGGTTTTTTGTAAAAATGTATGTATTCACAATTTTATATCTCTACGACACTTTGTTACATTCCATAATTTATTCGAATCGGATGCTCGTATCTCGTACGTACCTCCGGTGCCTCTTGAGAAAACGTTCACTTTCTCGAGTATGTTCGCGACGAGAATGCCTTATATTTACAACATCATTTCCGTAAATTTTTCGAATACCTAAACAATGGAACATACTTGTATGTGACAGTACACTCCAGAACTTGAGAATGCGAAAGTTTTATCGTAACTACTAGATATGAATAAAAATAGTACAGTAAAACATGCACAGACGTAATGCATACATATGAATATGCGTAACCAAGAAGGAAATGATTTAAGAATAGATTTGGAGTCCTTTTCACTTTAAAAATGAGTTGGAATGAATCGCGGAGTGATTGGAAAGTGAGCGGAGTATTTTTTTCTTCGTCACTGCGAGCGCGTTGGATTCCTCTCTTAATTTTTGGAGGAACTATTACAAAAAATGTATTTAAAAAAAAGAGATAAAGTATGCAAAATAAACTTTGCATTGAATTCGAAGGAGACCAACGCCGGGAAAAGTGTGCCCTCTTGACACTTTTTTTGGCTGATGCTCCGTACCGCAATTCGAAAGCGCGATAAACTTGGCACGTATGAATTCAGACTTATTACCAGGCGCGCGCGCAAACCATCCAAAAGAACCCGAGAGGAAGAAGCGTGGAAAATAGAAATAAAAACATCCGGAATTCACGAAGCTATGCTTTGCGAAGGTTCGATAGCAGCGAGAGTCCGTGAGTATATAGTCAGCCTTCAAACATACAGAATACTTGCGACGAATTTAGACACCCCGCGTGTAGGAAGAAAGCCTGATCTTGAAGGAGATAGAGGCCTCCCATATTCCGCAGCCGGTTGAAGCTTTTTACGTCGAGAGTAAAAAGTACTCTTCTTGTGCTATGAATCGTCCTAGGTACTTTCCGAAAATTGCCGTACGGAATAGTGGAATGGGTACGATAGCGCATTCAAATTTTTTACTCATTCGTCGATATCGGCGAAAACGAATTCTATGCGTGATGATTTCGGGCCATATATTATATGCATTTTCTCAATCGATTCGCAGTCATTAATCTCATTAATGATGCAAATTTTGAAAGATTACCATGAGAATTTGGTAAATTCTACGATAATCTGTATAGGAATCAGTGATGTATAATATTTATTTTCGAATATTTTCTAAATGTAATGTTTTTACTTTAATCAAGAGACTACATTTACACGCTCCACCATTTTATTTCTAACATTGCAGACTCCTCGTCCTTTTAGATTTTTTTACTGCAAATTCTTCAAGACTTTTTTATATTGTCTTTTATATAACGCCTCTCAAAGAAGGATTAATTCCTTCCAGCATTTTGTGAGGTATTTCAGTTCAGAAAAACATTTCGAAACACTTCTTTATTAAGAAAATCTTGGAAATGTTGGAAGAAAATAAAGATAATTATATTTAACCTTTGTGATGCTTCGAAACATAACTAGTAATAAAGTGAGTTCTTACTCCACGAAAAATAAATTGTTTCAAATAACGAGAACTTTTATCTCCAGGAACATTTTCGTTTAATGGAAATTTATTTCCGATCCCAAACCGATAATATCGAACATCTGTAACGATGAAGAGCTAGTGTCACTAAAATAGTAGATTTCAAATAAAAATGTAGTGGTATTCGGCTACCCGCATTTCTCGACTTACCACAGAACATTCGATCCATTCGATCCATTCGTTTCATTGTGCATAGTTGCTCTTTTATTTCAAATGTTTGATACATCTAATTCTACATCGATTCAATTACTGTTGTATAGAATTATGTACACGGGATATGTAGAGGATGTGAGATACATTAATTGTAGTTCCTGCAGAGCACACACTGGGCGCAGCAAGTGATATACTACCCAGAATAATACAGTGATTATTCATTTCGGTGCAAAATGCACGAATTATTTATTCGAATTAATCGCACTATAATTGGAACAAAAATGTACCTTTCCTGTACAATTTCATGCGCCATCAGATTACTTAAATTGGCAAGTAATGAATTGTAAAAACTGTACTTACGACACGAAATTTATTTTAAACATTTCAGACAAAGATCATTTTTCCGAAGAATCGTGAATATACATGATTCGCTTCATAAGGTCAAAATTAAAGCAAAAACTTCAATGAAGAGAGCATTATGTGGATCGCAAAGCAAAATTTAACGAGAATTTCTTAACAGCATAAACTTTGTAGTTCTATTATGTTCATCAGTTCCTGAAAATTAACGTACTTCCGACGCGATGTTTCGCACTGTGTCGGTATACAATTAATAAATGATAAAGCTCTCTTGTTCTAATGATAGTCGGAACTAAAGACAGAATATTCACTTCATAAAATAATCTCTTGTTTCGTAATGTATAAGAGTCTTAATGCAATTGAAATTTAAATTCGAACTTCTCAGAAACAAAGAACGCGAAGTAAGTTTCCCGGTGCAATTTTTGTTTATAAATTGGAACGTACAAAAGCATTCGATAGGGAAGTAAAGATTAAATAAAAATATTAAATATTAAAGAAATTGATTAGTTATGTGTTATAATTTCTGATGCCATCTTAAAGAATTATTGACCATCTCAAAATTAAGTTTCTGCTTCATAATAAAAATGAAACACCGACACCATTTTAATCAATATACATACGTCTTTCTCAAATCTTTGCTTTAGAAACTCATAATTTATTTTCAAGCTTTCTCTGAACTTACAACTTTCGTACAAGCAATGCTTTTATATATTCATTCTACCCCGGTATACCCGCAAATTAATCTCTCCCATCATGGTTGTTCATGTACAATGAAACCTGCTTCTTGAAACCCATTTTGCGACTCTGTCAATATTTGCCTGGACTACGCGTCTTACGAGAGCTCATACATATGTATCGAAATTGTTCAACATCCGGGATTTCTGTCTGCGACCGCAATTTATTTCCAAAGTTTGTCATTCTGTCTCGCAGTTTCTTTCATTTCCTTCATAAGTCCTTTTGTACGCTCTCTACTTACCAGTAACGAATGAGGAAACCATCGCGTACCACACAACAGCTTTTGTATAGATGGTCTTATTGCAGGACAACTCGTGCGTTTCTATCAGACGATTGTCGAAACTTTACTACACAAAACTTCTGAACTCATGAATCGCGCTGCGAGAAAATTTGCAAAATGCCCTTAAAAGCAATGGCATTTTGCAAATTTATGAAGAAGAATCAATAATTCTTTACATCGAAAATAGCTCATTTCCTCTCTTCCACGCCGAAAAGCTTCAAGGGAAAAATGCTTTCTATCGAAAAATAAAAAATGCATATACTGAGGCAACGATATCGTAGCTTTTATAATTTCAAGCACACAAGTTCTGATGCAAATCGTAAAATCGTTGCATAAATTTAATATGAGCGGGAAGAAACGAATATCTTACTGCAATTAAATAATAAAACGACGTTTCGTCCAGTGATTTAATATACATACTAAAATTTCCATCGTGAACATTACGATCGAGATCGCAATAGTTACAACTTCATTTCCTCAGTGTATCATGTTTTTATATTTAGTGGAATCTTTTTATTCCATTTCTTAAATTTCTCATGAAAAGATCGTGGAGAAACATTGAAATAACGATCGATACATTTAGATCCATTTCACTATAAAACAGAAACATTGGCTTTGAGCGACGCGGAAAAATCAAAAACAAAACTTAGAATTGCAAGTAAAGAACTGAATAATGTTGGAAATAGATATAGATTCGAAGAGCGATGCAACCAATGAAATTTAATTCATATGAAAATTTACTTAAGCACTCTTGACATATATAGTTACATTATTAAATTTCAAAATTTACGTTTCACTGCTTACTTGGTGATTTCACGATTTTACATTATACCATAAATTACATGTATTTCAATCGAAATTAATGAAACTTCATATTTAACCTTCATCAGTATATTAACGTTTCTGTCAATTACAAATTGTTGAAATCATATCAACGCTTTGATTGAAATAAAGCTATTAAATGAGTATTTGGACTTCCGGTTGGGCAAGTGAAGAGAGAGTGGACGTGTCTGTACAGCACGCGTGAAATTTAACAGGGCAGACGAAGTGAAAAGAGTCAAGGATCCACGAAAGAGCCGGCATAAAGAAAGAAGAGAGGAAGGAAGTCTAAGGAGAAGTTTTCAGAAGGTAGAAAGGTTCAGATAAAGGGGAAAGGAAAAAGAAAGTTGAGGCAAGGAATCAAGAGGTTAGGATACAACGCCAAGAAAACGAAGAGGAGGAAGAGAATCTGAACACAGAAGAAATTAAAAGAGCAATCAATAAATTCAAGAAAAACAAAACTCCGGGTCTGGATATGATGACAAATGAAGAGATGAAGTACGCCACAAGGAACATACGAGAACGGATCTACAAAATCCTCAATAGAATATGGAAAGGAGAAGGGTTTTTCGACAGCTGGAAAACGGGTTCAATCTTTCCGATACTCAAGAAAGGAGATCCAGGATCCGCGAAAAACTACAGAAGAATTACGCTGCTCAACACCATGTATAAAGTATACGCTCAGATCCTGGCAAGTAGAATACAAAACGAATTAGACGGGAAGGAAATCTTACCAGATACACAAGCAGGTTTCAAGAAAGAGATGTCAACCATGGATAACATGGATCTACATTTTGAATCACGTAATACAGAGGGAACTAAAAAAGAAAAGAGGAAGAGTTTGCGCTTTTTCATGGATCTTAAAGCGGCGTCCAAAGGGGTGGGTAGGGATGTACTCTGGAAATCGCCGGAAGAAAGAGGAATAAACGTACAGCTAAAAAAAAGGATGAAGGAAATTTATGAAGAAACAAGGAGTGTAATCGAAGTAAATGGTCAAGTGTCAAGGCTGATGAGAACGGTTGAAGGGGTGAGGCAAGGGTGTCCACTAAGTCCTATATGGTTTGCTACAATCCTGGCTTCTTCAAGGGTAGACAAAATGGAGGTACAGTAATTGGAAACAAAAAGATCTACGTACTGGCCTACGATGACATAGCTGTCTTTGCAACCTCGGAAGAGGAGCTGTTGGAAATGATGAAGGATCCAGAAAAGTATACAGAAAAGATAAAGCTGGAATTAGATACAAAAGAATCTAAAACAATCGTTTTTAAAAGCCAAGAGGGAAAGCGAAGCGGTGGAACTGGAAATGGAAAGAGGAGAAAATAGAGCAGGTAAAGGACTTCAAATTCTTGGGGTTCCACCTACAGCAGAATGGGAGCCACGAACTACCCATTAAGGAGGTGACCAAAAAGGCCAGCTTCGCCCTCAACCAAGTATGGAGCATTGGAGTAAGGAAATTCGGTTTCGACTTTACACGGAGAATGAACTTGTTCGACAGCCTAGTGAAGAGTATCCTAATTTACGGGGCGGAAATCTGGGGAATAGATTAAAGTGGAAAGGATTGAGGCAAGATATGTGAATTGAACGCGTGGACTACGACGGAATACACTTACATACATTGTTTATGAGGAAGCCAAAAAAAGAAAAATTTCGGTGGACACCGGTAAAACTGCTCTGAAGTATGAGAAGAAAGCCAGGATAGCTAATTATGAAGCCACAGTGCGAAAATGTTTTAAAAAAGTAGACAAGACAAAGGATTCAGAAAAAAGAAGCGGAAAAATAAAAGAAAGAGAAAGGTACCTGATGGGATGTGGACTATCGTCAGAAAGCTTGAGGATGCAAAGAAGAGGAGGAGAACGAATGTACGATGAAACATCGTTAAGGGACCTCGAGATCCAGATTAAAGTTGAGAGAGGAAGAATAGAAGGTTCGAGATGCCATAAATTTTTCAGGAACTTGATAGCACATAACATACCGAAGTGCTTATCAAGAAAGTCGACACTAAAGGAGCAACAGACGATCGCCCGATTTAGATGCGGGAACGAGATGGAAGCAATGAATTTTGGAAGGCGCATGAAGAAAGGTTGTGTAGAGCATGTAGGTTTGAGGAAGAAAGTGTGGAGCACGTATTATGGCGATGTAAAGTAGTAGACGCAGCACGAGGCATGACAGGAACTCAACCTATGGATGAAGAGGAAAAAAATATAGATAGATGAAAGAGGTATACAAGAAAAGGGAGGAAAGAAGGAAGGAGCAGGAGGCAAAGAGGGAGGTAAATGAGGTGAGGAGCAAGATGTAGCGGTAGTAACACAGTTCCTATTCAACTCTGAAGTTTCAAAACGCTTTCATTGTAAATCCGGACGGGGAATTATCGTTAAAGTATTTGTAAAAATGCGAAGAAGAGTTGAATTGTTACAATTTTGTAAGCATGAGATGCTTTGAATTAAAAGTTGCAACATGTAACGAATGTGATTATACTCGCTAGAGTCGCAGTTTTGCAAAGAAAAATATGTATTTTGTTTAAAACAGTAATTTAATTTTATAATAAACAACACGATTTATATATATTGGAAATAAAAATTAATATGCGAAATATGATAAGATTATGATAAAAATGTAACAAGATGTAAACCGAGAGTTCGTTTCAGGGCGCAAGGCAAAAATAAAGATTATAATAATAATTAAATGAGTATTTATCGGTTCAGTGAAAAGCCCCGATTAATATATTCGACAATATTTAATCTGCAAGATAGCATTGATCCGTCACTAAAGTGCTCGAGATAGGAGCGAAGGAAAAACGCTTCAATGATTTCGTATGAAGCCGATTTAAACGCGTGATTCGTGCAAGCCAGCGGAAACGCCGTGGGAGCTGCCAACTGGATATTCTCGTTTTTCCATTCCATTTTCCTCTTGCTCTTTCCTTTCGTCGTCGTTGTCATTGTCGACGTAACCCTGCCGTTGGCTGAGAGACGTGTCAGCCGTTACAATAGAAACATCCGAATTTTCCTCCGACGTTCCGAAGACACGATGAAAATCTTGTAGATGAAACGTAAGTTAAATTACTTAATTTCATTCAGTATAGCAAGTTGACGATTCGGCACCATGCATTCGTTATTTGTTCCTTGAAATTGCGAGGAACGTCTTGAAACTGATGTTTTACGATGAAGGTAAAAACTGGGCTTTGAAACACATTCATCGCAAGTTGCAAACGAACAAAAAACATGTGAAAAGGACAATGAGTGACAATTTTAATATGGCTTTTTTTCTCTTGCTACTCGATTATACTTTTGGTACGTGGCTTGATGAGTGAAAATTTTTATGACACGGTTAAAAACGCTGGTAAAACGAGGGTAATTAATATTCGCTTCGTTATTATCATGTATGAGAATCACTCCGAATACTGCTTCCACGACAGATGCCACGTACAATTTAATTTTCTGTGGATGACATTTACGAGATTTTTCAACAAGAAACCGTTCCATGTGCGTATAATTATTTTGGATTTGCATATTGATGAACAATGCATAATAATAAACACTAGGTTTTTTTTTAAAGATCTTAATCAAACTGTAAATTAAAATAATGCAGATCCTATGAAACTGGCAAGAAAAAATTTTGTTAATTAAAATAATTATTTCGATAATCACCGGCCAAGTCATAATTTATACCAAGAACGTATTGTTTTAAACAATTTTACAATTGAGATGCATAATTCCTGAATCACATTTACTGCTTGCTCAGGAAATGTTTTTTAGACAGAGTTTCATATTGAACAGTGAAAACTAGATTTTAATCGAAGTCATAAAACCTTCGTCACGCCTGATATTGACACTCGATGTATAGCAAAGTACAGATTCAGCTTCGTTAAGTGGATTGAACTTCGCGAAATGTTCAAAAACTACGGAAGATCAAATCGTATCCTCTTCACTTCGCTGTTATTATTGAATTGAAAATTTATGACTTTAATAGAATCTGGCTGTTCCCGATCATAATTCACGTAGCGTCGCATGTCCCGAGGGCGTGACTGGCGGAACTTGTATTCTTTTCGCTTCCATTCTCTGCCGCAAGAAAAGTTCCTGCGTATATCAAATTGCAAGCGATTCGAAGATGTGAGGATATTTAGGTGACCACCAGATAGTGGGAGGCAAACGCTTCGGGCTGAGAAACATGAATTTTCTATACGCATAGAAATGCTGTGCGGTGTGCATTGAATTTATGGAAAATGATATGCAAATGTAATACATGCCACGCTAAATATATACATGTATATTTTTGCTAGCACATGTGCATATATTTATGGACGACCAGAGCCTCATTCGGTCAAATGAAATTCAAATTACGCCACAAATTTGTTTTAAACATAAAAGTGTGAATTACAAAGTTGATTAAAAACATCGTATTTCTTCGATTTTCAAAATTTCATAACTTTTTCAAACGATCATTTCAACGAAAATATAGGAAAATTACGTGTTTCATTGTTTGCTCACAGACCACATAATTTTTGTCAAAAAAAAACATTGCCAACGAGAAAAACATCGTTGAAGGTTTAGTAGTTTTATATATATTAGTTTTTCACACGATGCATCTTGAAATTACGGCACATATCTAACCTTGGAAATTTTGGGATGCTTTTTATTGTACCAATTAATACTGAGGCTAAATTAAAAACCGAGTGTGACTTTCCGCGTGAAAAATGAAAAAATGTATACCAATGTAGCACGTTTTGTGTTCATAAAAATTTTTTATCTCTAATTCAAAAACGTGCTCCATTGTACTGTTATTCATTTTCTGAATATCTGAATATGAAGGATCGTGAACAGCGAAACGATGGAATGCCGTATTATCGTCAAAAACGAAATTTCAGTGATCCTACAATTTAATCGTCTTACAGTTTGTCATAACGTGCCGTATCATCGTAGCAACTCAAATATCATCATAAAGTATTCCAATTTGTCTCTTATTTAGAAAAATAATACCAAAAAATCAAGGTTGTTTATACAATTCTGACACATGAAATAATCCGTATTATAGGTTGCTGTCTTTATTTGTTTGTTAAGACGGAGGATAAGACGCGGTGAATAATTTTTGTTGTAAACAGACTTACTGATCGAGAGAAAAAAGAAAAATTTCAGAATTGCTCAATAAGTATTGCATGTATAAAAAGATCAATTAATTTTTACACGTATGCTTTGTATTATTTTTTACAATGATAAAATAATACAAGCATTTTTATACAAGTGACGATACAACGGCAAAGGATGACGATATAACAAGGCAAGCATAATAAAAATTTACATTTTGCTATTTATTATTATTCGAGAATTTTTTTAAAGACTCAACGTAATGATGTACTGTATGCTGATACCAAGTAAAACAATTCCAATTTCAATCATTACTTTGAAGTGTTTAATAATAACTTTGTAAGCTTCCCAAAGTTCTGAATCCCCCGGTACATTTACCTTATTTTAAGATCCAAAAAAATTCGGATAAACAGCAGAAATATTTATTCATGTTTCCGATATGCAGATCTGAACCATCAAGAGATTATTTTCACAATTGCTGACAGTTACTGATATTTTAAGGTCTAACTTTCAATTTACCAATCGCTTAGTTGATCTATGAATAACTTTTTACTTAGAAGCAGCTGCGTCCATATTCAGACCATTTTTACAAAAATTAAGTTAGAGTAGAATAGAATAATGAAATCTAGTTCAAACCGCCCTGTCAACGGCAATGCCTTGATTAGTATAGAACGAAGCGTTTATAGATAAATAAATCCAAACTTTGCATCTGCGCGTGAGTTAAGAAAGATATATAGTCTCGAACTCATATCCGTGAAATATCTTGAAGACTGGGCGAGTTCGTGAAACTGAGTTCAAATCTCGCTACGATCAAAGGTTTCTCATTGGCAGTGCAAACATTCATCTTTGAATAACTTTCAGATGACTGTACTAAATTGTGCATCGACCTGACGCAATTGTCAGATAAAGATTAAGCGGGAGAGTTTGGATTTGAACAAGCGTTCTACTTTGTAATGACAGGAAGATAAGAAGACTTGTTGTAATAATGCTTACAATATTATTACATTTTTGATACAATTAACTTGGACTACTTAAAATATGGAGAAAGCAACGTAGATAAAAGTTTTCAGTAATCCAATTTTTATTCCGCGACATTCATTCGTTCGCGAGCTTTTATATGCCGTTGTTATCTTCCTTATCGATTGAATTTCTTCCGAATAATATGTAATTTTTTCACTATCTGCATTATGAGGGTAATTATTAGAAACATGATAGAGACATAATTACACTTTTGTAATCTTTAATAATAGATTCTCGAAATATATTATGAATATAGGTTGATTCATACGAACAATTAATTTTTTTCATGCCAATATAATATCAACATTAATTATATTTGCATACCAATTTTGTTGTAATATCTCGAGTATCATTCTATCTCGACTGGATTTAGGAACGATGTTGTCTGGCCTAGATGACGACATAGGCCAAAATCCCGGAATCTATGTTGATGCGGTATTAAAATGTAACGTCATATTATTTATGTTGCCTCGACATAGGCCTAACCAATATAGATGTGACATGAGGAGGCTTTGAGCTTATGTTGTGCCAAATATTTCTGTGTAATTTATTGTACAAAAAAACAATAATTTGTTTGAAACAGTTTATTTATTTTTGTTATACAAGTTTGAAGCATTTAATTGTGGGAGTTCCGTAAACGTTTCGTCCGAAACGACGGCGAATGTACGGAAAAACTCGTAATTGGAACGCGGAAATAAACGACGTTTGCACTTGGACTAAGAAAACACAAATTTCACATCATACTAGCATACTTCATTTCCCACAAACTATACTTCGGGATAAAAAAGGATAAAAAAAGGATCGAAAATGGCTCTCGGCAAAATGAAAGAAATGCGAATAAATTCAATGAAATCAGACGCGACGCAACCGTGACAATGCCCATTGGCCATCTTAAATTGACTCTATCTCTATCATCCTACATCGATACTACATTGCCAGGCCAATGTAGTATCTATATCACGCAGCCAATATCGATGCGACATTGACTATGTATAAGAAGGCCTATATCGAGAGGCCAACATCGGGTCCTTGTTCTTTCGATACAAAATTACCTACGTAGGAAGGCCAATAAAAAATCTGTATTGATTTGATACAGGATCTATATTGGCCGAGATAAATTGACACTCGGGAATTTTCCTCATGAATATAGCAAAGTTTTCAAGAAACCATCCTTATTATATATTTTCCATTTTTATTTCAATATTTAAATACATGTATATTCGCTTGATGTATTTTCATATGACTTTCTGTACGCGAACTTTATTATTTGTACAGCGTATCAAGCATAAATCTATTAAAAATGTTCCGGCTTCTTGGGCATAAATAAACATCTTCAAAATGAAAAAGATTGGTCAACTAATTTGATGTTTTCATTATCGAATGAATTCGTATTCTTACAACGAATGCAATTTTTATAACGAACAAACATTTCTTTCAAATATGTTTTGTCATCTAAAATTAGGAATTTTTTCCTCTCGGTGTTCTAATCGAGTAAAATAGTTCAGACAAATAAAGCGCGAGAAGGTGAGAGAAAATTAAAGCGTAAATAAACGGACGCCGTGGTAGCTGTTTGCTATAAGCCGGCTTTCATATATAACAGGAGGGTACGGGAGAGTTAATTTTTCGCGTTTTATAATAACGTAATTTCGCTCTGGATAAATTGTCGCTCAATATAGGTGAACGTATAATTGCCGTACCTGGAGTTTATGTAAATTACGTCGCCTAATTAATTTATCAAAACACTTTCATCCACCAAGTGGAATCAAGATACATGATGATAACGGCACAAGTAAGCACAATTATTATTTTTATTGCAGAGTTGTCGCAGAGTTGGTGTAATCAAAATTTTATAGCAAGAAATGTTTACGTAAACATTTATATCAACTCCTATCTTATTTACGGAATGCACAATGTTGAATAATTATTTACACTTGAAGTGTAAAAATCGAGACGGCTCGTAAAACTCATAACTGGGAAATTATTAATAATGTTCAGCAACGAAATCCTTATTTGAAGAGTTATTTTTTCTTAGACGACGTTAACTATTGTACGCGCTAATTGGTTATAAAATTGATTCGTTATGGTCTTGTAATTTGTCACTTTGCGTGAGTAAAAAATTATAGTAGAGTAAAGTGCTAAAATTCTTTTAGTGCCTACGAATATTTGCACGATATATAAGTACAAATCAGTTGTTGCAAACCAGATTTTAAAGGATTCGGAGTGATTCACGCGTTTCCCGTTGATGCCATCCGATAACCAGAAATAACGTCGATCATGCAACTTGGACTTATTTGACAATTTTAACACACGTTCTCGACAGAAACTCGAAAAATTCATTGGCAGTGAGAAATCTGTCATGCTGACATTTTTGTTCATTTATTCAAACTGCATTCGTTTTCTTTACTGAGAAATATTTTACCGGATAGATAAAATGTCGCTTATTCTCTTTATTGCATAATTTAAAAACAAAAAAATGTATTGCGTAATCTTGGGGATGAATTCGACGGTTCCGAGCTACTTTGACTTAACTCGCTAGAGCACGGATTAACTGTTTCAACTCTATGGACTTTGCATTACAGTTGAGACAATTGATACACGCTCTGGCGAGTAGAAATAAAGCAATTTGGGACTGCAGCTTTTCGAACTGTCACAATTTCTAAAAATAGAAATCATTATAAGATTTTTAACATCCTTTTTTCAAAATAAACTATTTTGGTGTCCTCATTTGTAAATTTTATATGCGCAAACATAACCAACCAATACGGCTTATTCGTAAAACGATATTTGGCGACATAGCGTGCGGAAACTCGAATCGCTCCGAACACAACGCAAGGAATTAATATTGAATTATTTGAAAATATTCGATGCTTGCGGACGCTTATGCTGGCACGCTTCCAATAAAATTAATATTTATTATTGCATTCGAAGTCGTTATTCTACTTTTTTTAATGATTCCTGAACCTATGAGATTATGTCTCCAGTTGTAAATCATACACGAAACTTTTTCATGCGAAAAATTTGGAATTCCTTATAGATGCAGGCAATTCAAAAATTTTGCACACGTCAAAAAACATATTCAATTGAAATTCATAAATTTTATTTCAGTGGAGCAAGAGCTCGAAACCCTTGAAGAAATATGTAATATTTAAGAAATTGCATGTTACTGCATTGAAATCTTATAATAGTAACATGAAATTTTTCAAAAAGAAGATGAAAAGTAGCATGATTTACAAACGAATGTTGGAAAGTCGTAGGTACTGAAAACTCCTTGGATTCTCACTTAATTAAAAGAATTTTTCGTCAGTTTTTTTATCTAATTAATCATCATGCTTAGTATTAAATCCAAAAAAATGTGTAAACTGTGTAAAAAATGTGTTAACGGTTTTAAAAATGTGTAAACTTCACATTTCAAATTTGAAGCTTAAATAATTGGAAAAATCTTTTGACCGTTAGAGAAGACCCATAATTCATTCATGACTAATTGATTAGGAACATAGGCTATAATTTCAAATCAATTATTCAGCGAATTTAGTAGCCTGAAATAGATTACTCTAATGAACCCAGTTTCTTTGATGTACGATTTGCCCAGGCCAAAAACCGACCGGACACGTGCTTTCCTACTAAACCGGCTTTGGTCAAAAAGTTTCCGAAAATCCCCAAAGGGTAACAATTTGATCGCATAACTTTGTACTGCTAGATACTATTTTTTCCTGTACCTTCGTTAATAAATATTCCAGTAAAGAATGTATAAGGTGAAAAATGGATAAGAAAGAAGAATAATCACTCTGAAATTTGTTCATCAAATAAAGTATAAAAAGAGAAAAGAGAATGCTAATTATGCTGTTTGAATAAGTAAAAATGCCATAAGTAAACTAGGAACTAAGTTTTAAGAAGGATCTTATTGTAAGAACTTTAATTTATAATAAATCAGACGCTTCTTCGAACGCTCGAACGATACATTAAAAATTTATGTCGTAAAATGTCTTTTCTTTTTCAACAAAGACTTGCACAGCATCCATGACGTCACTTCGTTCGTATCCGTGTCGCGTATTTGACACGGTGCTATGCTTTTCGGATCCCAGCAGATTTGTTTCAACGAGAGAAGTTTAAAGTCGCTCGGTGCGATCTCAACTTGTGTAGGTGAAGTTATACATTGCATTATAGATGTATAGCTATGAGATGTTCAGAAATTTGCATTTCTAAGTGTAAGATGCCTACAATCAATTCTCAAAAAGACCTTTTAGTATGAAATATTATTTTGAATACCTTTTTACTATATTTTACATTTGAATTGAAACATTGAAATATGCGTGAATTAGTCCGAAATCCAACATTGACATTTTTACGTTTATTTGTATATAAATTGTAATTCAATTACAATGCCGAATAGCAAAACTTTTATGCAACAAATATTCTAATTAAAATTTAGAGTGACGTGAAGGACAGTTAATAGGACAAAAGATCTTGGTCATTTGACTTAATTTAATTAAACATTTGGAACCGTCTTTTCTCATCAAGGCTTAGTCAATCGTATAACGAGGATCACTTTTACCTTTCATTAAGAAGGTTCAACTGTTAATTAAAATATATTAATATTAAGGCATTGCAATTTTATACTCGAAGTAGAAGTGTTTGACAGTCCTCTATCATAATTTGAGAGAAATATACAGCGCGATTGTTGAAGGAATACATTTCCGAAATTACGTGTTTTTCCTTTCAAAATACATTGGAATCTAAATGTTCCAGGAGGGCCAATGATTTTTCACATTTCTCGAAAACTAAGACATCCTTTAAATATGATTTCTCTTATTCCCGAATTTTTTTTTCATTCTTGCCTTCGAGATATATAGTTCAATAAATTATTTAAAAGTGAACCCTAAGGTATACCATAACTTATGGTATAATGGGAATATAGTCTAAAATTGAACATTTTTCAGAACCATGTAATTGTATTATCTATTAAAAAGAATTGTTTACCCTCAAATAAATAAATATACTCAAAATTAAAAATCTTGTTCATAATGATGTGAATTGCTATTATCATTCGATGGAATATTCAGAAATCTGTTTGGAAACAGTTACGTATATTTATATGAAAACAACCATTTATTCCTTCCTAATTTTTGGCACTTTCTCATTGGTTGATTATATAATTGAATTTGGAATTCTACATGAAGTTTGGAAGGGTCAAATCCAGTGAGTTCAAAAAGTTCAGCTGGCATTGGATCAAGCCACCGAAACTTGTCTTGAAGAGGGTTAACTCAATAGAAATTGAACTTTGTCTAATTTTGGAAAAGCGTTTAATACAATAATTCAAAGTGTTCTGTTCGATGCAATTTGTCAATTCATTGTCAAAATGAACGAATAACCAATTACAAAGGAAAGAAAATCAATTTCGGGCGTCTAGAAGAAGTTAAAACTCAGAAGAAGTTAGAAGTTAGACGTCGTCATACGCGTAGTAATGCGATGCGTTTTACGACGTCGTAATACGCGTCGTCATACGCGTCGTATATTTTTTCCCGGGATACAATGAGTGTTTAGAAATAAGGCTTTGCAGCATTCGTCGGTAGCTAGAGCGCACTTGATGAAACGCGAGCCACTTTTGGCGATTCAAGAGCTATTGGATCTCAAAAGCGATCCAATTACAGTTGATGAATTCGCGCATATATATTAGTGGATGCCATATAAGTATCTAATCAGAATTTGGTTCTCCTTTTACATTATATGGAAATTGATTCTTCCGCAAAATGCACTTTGTTTGTATAATTACATATAATATAATTACATTAGAACGAAATTGAAACTGTGTGTGCATATTCTCCGCCAATTATGTATTTCATATAAACACTGGATACGTGTTGATTCCGTTAATATCGGCATATATGTGTTCTTGATATATCTTATGCAAGATGGTTTGAAGAGGACAAGGCCGAGATGGAGTAAGAGACACTTAGGGGCAGAGAACGAGGCAGCAATGTATACGAGGCTTCTCAAGTCCGAGTCTATTAGCCTAGAGACCGTATAATAGGATACGGAGTTGTCTAGAGTAATGTACAACATTTCGTGATATATATGAAAGTTTTGCATGCATTTATTTCAGAATTCTCTGCATGTTTCAAATCTGTGTAAATTTCTTTTTAATTTAATCCTCAACATAAAATTTTAACAGATTTTTTCGTGGTCTACCGAATAATTAGATTACATATCCTCGTCATCTAATATAATTGAAGTTCAAGGAACATCAAACTCGAATTGCGAAAACAAACATCAGAGCACTTGGAGCTTATTGCGTCAATTTCATTATAAGATACAGTTTGATGTGGTAGAAGAAAATTAGATGCTAATATGAGCATTGTTCCTAAGAAAATAGCACGTTTATGGAGTACAATTAATCAGGGCTAAATAAAAATGGCGAACTTCATATGACAATTTGCATGAATAAAATATTGTCGAAAATTAACATATAGAAATTTAAAACTGACGGTACCATAATAACGCAAGTTCAAAGGAAACTTGAAAAATACTCTGTATGCTAAGCGTCTTTAATATCTTTGAATAAATAATGCTTTACTTTCACATGATGTATTACATTAAAGCTGTGTACTCTCTGAAACGGTTGTTTACCCAAGGGACGTTGGTATCTTCTGCTCTCAACTTATCAGCGTCATCCCATCCCATTTACTCATTCCATAAGTGGGAAACAATCTACGGTGGCAGTAATAGCACCCTCAGAGACTAGCGCAACGTTTGCTTTATGTTCCACGTCATATTCATTTATATCATCAAGAGCATTTTGGATACGTGAGCTACGCTCCGAGTTGACCGACAAGTACGGAAATCGCGTCCTGCAGCATCGTGTACAGAAATAGTTGAGCATAAGCGAGAAAATAGTTTACTCCACGGAACTTTGGCAGTGTTCAACGCAAAGTTGAATGAAACCTTCTCACATTCCGAACCATAGTATGTCGATAGAATTGCAAGGCATTTACAAGGAGTATCACTAACATCGAAAATTTATGAATAAATCGTAAAACAAAATAATTAAAACGCTGACTTTTTTATCGTAATATTCGTATCGTAATATATTGCAAAATAGTTTTCCCAGTGCAGTTATAATTTTTTGTAATACTTGCACAAATGACGTAACTTCACATGCGTATAGAGTGTACATTAAGTAGACGTTTTTTGACCGGTGACGAAAAAGAATGTCAGCGCATGCGCATATCGCGAGGCTCTCTTTTTTGACCGGGCGTGGAATCAGTCATTTGCGATTTGCGCAAATCTCTCTATGGGCATTTTTCCGTGCGAATGGTACAAAAGGTATCGTATGCGCCACGCTCGTTGGAAATTGTGTGCGCCCTTGATGCATGATATACTATTTTGTCACGATCCTGAGTCATGTACCATCAAATACTTAGAAAGTGTGAACAACGACGACTTCAGAGAGCTTTCTCAAGCCGCCAAAAAAGTAGAGCTCAAGAGCGATATATTTGGTTACACAGAAAGTGTCAGTGCGTACGTGTGGGTATGCATGCGATGGAAGAAGAGATAGAGAATAAAAGAGGGGAAAGGTGAAGGTACAATCAGCATTAACCGGCCGCATTTGTCACCGGCGCTTACACCTTCATGTAGTGGTGATAATTGTACCTTTGAACAAGTTGCACTAGGATATAGGTCAGCATAAGTTGATACATAGAGGATTTCACAATAATTGTTTGCGCGTTATTCGATATTGGCAGAATTGAAGCTCCATACATTTTAACTGATTAAAGTTTAGTCGCGATATTGGACGATATTATGAAGTGTTGGAACGACAGCTAGATTCATGGTCTTTAAATGAAAAACAATGGACCACAAATCATAAAAAACAAGCATTGTGTTTGTTTACCCTCGTACAAATTTCACTTGAAATAGTAGCAGTACAAGTGTTTTAAAATGCTCATTTAAACTGAGATTTGAATATTGAATAAACCTTTTCAGCTATTTTAGCTCAACTTTTTTACAGTTTATACCTGCGCTGTTCTCTTCAAGAACGATTTACGTCGACTTTAATTTATACACATTTTTCGATTGAATTTTAAGTTATCGGTATATGTGTGGTGTCTGATATAACGACATAAGGGTTATTTCAAAACAATTAAAATTAACGACAATCTGAAGAACCATTGTAAACGGCGGAAAGAAAATTCATACAAAATTACAAGTCGATTAAGAGCTTCGTAAAAAAGTTACAGTCAAATGCAATTTCTGCTATTTTTGCCGTGGCTTTATGGGAATCGACTCAAGTTACAGGGTCACAATACTGAAACGTAGTGTGAAAATAATTGAAAAAACATTAAAAATAATGTCTGTAAATTTTTACAATGGTACTTATATCATGAGTTACATTGGCAAATTTTATTAAAATTCAAAGATTATCATTTGTTTATTATTTCGACTCGTTTACGACGCATTTTCCAAGCATGCAATCAACACTACTAAAACTGTCGTCTTACTTCGGTAAACAATTTTAGGACGCTTAATGAGTCTTACGTACTAAGCAAATAAGAGACACTAAACTTTTAAGACGTTATATGTCTAAAATTCAGACTCGTATGAGTAAAAGTAAGACGTTTGACTGAACGAGTTTTTGCAGGGGAGTAATCGGCAAAAGCCCCGTTTGATTAACTTCGGTCCGAGGCAATACGTAATTAATCCTCATAAATTACTAATTGTATGAATATCTGCAACTCAGATATAATAAATTCTAAATCCATAAAACGTCAGAAAAAATTACTGAAAAAGTTGCATAGTAAAATGGCAACATCTACATTGGAGCATTTGAGACTATCGTACTGAAATGACGATTTGTACACGATTTGTTATCACTCGTGTGCAAACATTGCATTCATCACACAGACTACATATGTGTAAGAGCGAAACACGAATATATTCATGAAAACGGCTTCAGGTAGTGTAATCTCAAGGAAACTCAGCGTGAAACCACCTCACGGTAAAGTATGTTTTGACATCTAGGATCAACTCTTCGTCTTCAATCATTTCATTCGCATTTCAACCCTAATTTGTACATGATTTATCACAGAGGAATGGTCTAGATCCCTTTTTTGTTTCTAAAATATATTTTTCACAAAGTTATATCTCTAACATACTTTTACAAAGACTTTTGAATTCACAAAAATTAATAATCCTTGAAAGAATACAAATCGTATCAATAATCATTAGTTTCTAATAAGAGTTGGTATCGAACTTATCTTTATCACGTTAAATGCTGTAATATGAACTCATATTTACTATTTTATTCTAAATTTTATTTCATGAATTTTATTGTAAACACATGTTCTGTATTAATAATGAGAAAAATTGCATGTCTTATGTATACCCGAATGAGCAACTCTCGTCTAATTCAACAAGTCAATTAGGCTATAAGGATTGCTCATTTTTGCATTTCATCCAAGCAGCAAGTAACACACATCGATCATTCAATCGCAAGCTGCCAAGTACTTACTTCCAAACTTTTATGACTAAAAACTCTGAAGAATGATCTTTTTACCACCCTTTAGGTATTTTGCAATTTTCGTGTATTTATAAACCATAAAAAATGAAATCATGTCTTGTTTAGAATCTAGTCAACAGTCAATTTTATCACAAAATACAGCTCTTTTACGAAAAGAAAATCGGAACGATAAAATGCATAATGAAGATAACAAAGTTTCTTTGAACATTTTGATAACTGCTTTTTGTCTTTTAATTGTTTCCTGACGTTTTATTTTGAAAAGACAAATTATGGTGCTATTAAAATCTTCATGCAGACTTGCAAGCATTTATAGGTACATGAAAGCGTAAAGAACGCTTAGAATACTGAGAAGAGCAGTCGAGACGCCTCTTACCCTGATTTAAATTTTTTTCGGTCAACGAAATTAGAAGGTACTTTGATTTTTCAAGAAAAAGAGCGAATGCGCAGTCACCATTACTTTCGGAAACTGAAAGGAACTGCGAGTTCCCTCGGTGCTTCTGGTAATTTTTTCTTCTAATGTAGTCTTTTCATAATTCACAAAATAAAACGTTTCGCGCATACTTTTCAACATGCCGTTTAATCCTCGAGAGCTCGCGCTTTGAAATTCTCTTTCACGCCACAAAGATTTTTGAATGTTACACGATGCTGAAAATTTGTTATGAAACTGAGAAAATAAAGCAGACACTGCTATTCAAACGCGTCGTCATTATTGCACTGAGTATACAAAGCATGGAAGCGAAACACTACCTACTACTTGTGGCTAAACGTACAAAAGAAATTAAACAAACTAACACCTCTAAAATAATTTTTAGAAAATTGCAAGTTTGTAGTTTTGAATAAAATAAAATTGTACGTGTACTATACAGGGATTAACCAATTTTTTGCTTCATTTAAGGCTTACTGTACGGAAATGTGAGTCGTTCAAAACTATTTATTAGTTTCTGTCGCAGAACGAATTTGAAAAATTTCAATTTCGTGATCTTACTCAATTAAAAGGGTACGAGCGTAACTCATACTGTCGGTGTTAATTTGTCAACACCATACAAGTTACTAGTTATGACACATTTGGAGATATGTCCGGAAGTTATGTATGAACGGCGAGTCGTTTTTCGGAGAATCAACGACACATTAAAATTGTGACAGTTAATCCAACTAATGGGCAGTTCTCTCGTCAATATTCCGACTGTTTTTATAGCTGTCGTTGACGTTTTGTACCGTTTCACTAAAATCTCTAGACACCAATGAAATTGGAAACTGCACTTTACTTGATCACTGTACTCTTCTTTAACACTAGATTACCATCAAGTAGAAACGATGCAACTGAAAGCGTGACGTTGTTTTTATTCGACACATAAAATGTTCGACAAAAAATAACCTGCAATTTATTGAAAGCTTTTGAAATGAAAATCATTCAACAGCGAAATTCTTTGAAACGTAAGGTAAATTTTTCTCACCGTGAATTCAAAATTATTCAATCGAAAGTAATTTCATCGCCCTGCAATTAAATCTTTTCACGCGCTGAATTTTCTGAAATCACGCTCAACTCTTTTCAAGAAATTTCTGCCTCCCTTCGTTGATTTTATCTTTGTCAGAAGCACCTTGGAATGCGTTCGCGGAGTGTCAACGACGTTCCAAGATATTTAAAGCGAATCACTCGTCGCTGGAAATAGCCGAGCAAAAATTATAGTGCTTTCGATATAGATTAGGCTTTTAGCGCGTTTATTGATCGTCAACAAGGTTGACATAAATTTTTCGTATTTCTTTATCGACTCCTACGAAGCTACCAACTTAGAAGTTAAATCTGAAAATTTCGCATTTTGATAATGCCCTCAATTACAAAATTATTCACTTCTGAGGTATTGTGGAATTATTTGTGGAATTAATTGTGGAATAAACAGTTTGCCTTTACAACATTGTTTCCTTGAAATTAAAAGTTCTCAGAGGCCTTCAAGTAATTTCCCGCAGCTTCCGTAAAGTTATAAATATTTTACAACAAAGCTGCTTCGATAACGTCGAATTCACAATCAGAGCAGAGCAGGCAGCGTCATTGTATTTGTACTCATGTCGGTAAACGGGAAATTAGAGATAAGCTGTAACACTTTGAATCATTAGTCAGACCAGTGGAATCGTATCCTAATTGGTTGTCTCTGAGCGTGTCCTTTTCTCTTCCGCATTATGTCTCGGTACATCTATTTGTCTGCGTATCGGTCATTTATCTCTCTCCCTCTCTCCTAAATCTATCTATTCCTTCATTTATGTACCAGACTATTATAGCCCGACAATTGCTTCGAATTAATCAACGGTTATCGATATGAATACAACACATTTTATTATTGTAAAACAATTGGCATGCAATAAACGTAATGAAAATCAATTTCAAAACAATTGATTGTATTTCACAATATATACTCTGAAAAAACGATATCGTAACATCTAAATCGCAAAAGTGTTACATTGTAACTTGTGTAATCTAAATTACACTAGTTTCAATTCAAATAATCGTAATTACTGCGTGATGTGCGCGGAAGACAAACAAACATTTGCTTCAATTAGTCGACTATTTACCGATAAATCAAAAATTAATTTCCTTTTATGCATTTTGAGCATAATGATTGTTTGCAAGTCAATCGTCAAAATTGTTTCAAATTTATTTGTTTTAAAATGTTTTTCGTGTTAAAGCTTTACGAAATGAAAAGTATAGTAATAGACACTGATGAATTTAATTCCAATTCAGTTCGTTTTTGTCGAGTGTCTGTTTCGGCGTTTATATCACGTTACACATTTACATTCGAACTGCATATTCACTAAATCTTGTATAACCGGTGGACTTTTTACCTAAGAATTCGTACTCTCAGTTCATCGATATGTATGAAAGTGTTAATAGGAATTTCCATTTTCAAGTGGCACAATGTAAATTTCCTTAATCCATAGCGTACAAGAAGATTCGTTATTTTTAAAAGCGCACGCTTTTCCAACGTACAACATAATTAGCACTGAGCTGATTATTTCCTACAATTAGCGTTGATTCTCTATAATTATTCGTTCTAATTTGCAATATTTTAACAAATTGCATAATTACATAGTGTTATGGTTAAAGCAGAATTCGAGAAGCTGCAATTGCCAAGACTGTGTTCCAAAATCAGACGACCGTGCTGACAGTATCAGTAAATCTCAATTCAGTGCATTCAGATAAAAATCTTGAGCTGATGCTATTGCCCATTGTAGAGCGTCAGCAATATTCCAAAATAGCTATCAATTTTTTAACAGTTACGAAAAAAACAAAGAATTGCGCCTTGATTGAATTAAAAGATAAAATAATTTTTATTCGATTACGTTAATATTTTCTTAGGGTCATAATATATGGGCCATGTATAGTTTATACAAGACCCATAAAAGTTATCTTCAAAGCTGTTTTTATTACATTTCGGTTGTTTTGCAGTACTAAAATATCTTCAATTCCAACGAGAATAAAATTCTTAAAGGGGTTCAATGCCTTAGTTCAGTAATTATTACAACTCGAAGGGATAATAATTAAATTAAGTCTTCGAAGAATTGATAAGACACTCGTTCCGTTCGATATTCAACATGAAACTTTATTTCAAAGTCCAAAAGAGAACTTTTGTAAATGAAGCGAATGCCATTAAGATTACTTGGTTACAAGTTTACAGTATGCAAAAGTCTAGCGATTAAATTCAATAAATTAATTCCATTCTCGCCAATTAGAAGACTGCACTTAATTAAAAGCGGTGGATCCTTTTGCCGAATACGAGAAGTTTTAATTCGATCTAAGAAGCCGAAGTAGGCGCTCATGTTTTTCAGACCCATGCGAGTTCAAAAATTTATGCACATTGAATAAATATCGCTGCTCGCAGAAGAAGATAAATCTTCACTCCAAATATTTTTCTACGTTTAATGTTTGTACAAACCCATGTAAAACGGCGTTAATACGTACAATACGGCAATGCATATCTCATATTTAGTAACGAATATGTCATCTGCAATTTAATCATAAAAAAAACGTGAACTAGAATTATCGTTTTTCATGAATACCTTCCGAAATAAACCGCCACGTTTGAATAGAATTTACGCGTGTGCTGTTTGCTCAATGGCACCAAAGATTTAGTGGAAGCATCTTAATTGAAGCATTGAATTTTACGTCTCTTCTTTCGTCGGGAAAATTTCTTTGATGATTGCATTAAATTGGATTGAGTTATAAACTTATTGTCACCCAAATTCGAGCTTGATTATATTATTCTGTAGTGCTCAAACATTATTCTACCCAATTATAAATTTCATCCGATATGTTTGTTACGATAATTTAAATTATGCGGATCCTAGTCAGTGAAACGGAGGCACATCTTCAGCATTAGTATGTTTACGACAAATAACTCGACTCCATAGACACCTCGGCTTCATGTGTCCCCGTCGTGGCTCAAAATTTACGTAATGCACGGTGAATTGCGTAACCTTATGTTCATTATTCAACTAGTTAAAAAAAATTGATTACCATTACAACTTGTAGTATTCAAAAATGCACGGAATAACGAAGAGAATAAAAGACGGTACGAAGTGAAAGACATATTTATAGTCTCTCTATTTTCGTTTA
This sequence comes from Zelostemma sp. ZL-2020, assembly GCA_022816865.1. Taxonomy (NCBI): domain Eukaryota; kingdom Metazoa; phylum Arthropoda; class Insecta; order Hymenoptera; family Platygastridae; genus Zelostemma; species Zelostemma sp. ZL-2020. Next base: position 6,940 of record JABFQM010000038.1, on the reverse strand, counting down.
ATAATCAGAAGACCATAAAATTTACCATCTTTATGGGGAACAATAAAATTTGTACGGATAATAAATTCAAATTAATCTATAAAATTGGACATGTTAATTTGTGTTTGATTTTTTTTACTCGAAAAAGCAAACATGATAAAACTGAGCCGTCCTATTTCCGAAATATCCTATTAGCCTTTCAACAGTCATTAAAATATATGAGATCCCGGAGAAGATGAATAACGGTTGCTTCAATTCGTACCTGGAACCCCATAGAATTAATTTTTTTCTACCGCTTTCCACGTGGAATCGGTTTCGTTTCATAGTTTTGATTAATGGATTCTTTCAATTCACTCGGGTACCTTTTTTATCGTAAAACAGCTTGTAGTAAATGTAATTAAAACTTGACAGAGATGTTTTTCTCCAATTGTCTTTGCCGTTTTATTTCATGTATCACTTTCTCGTTGCAGCAAAGTTGCGCAATTCTATTTCAGGTTTCAACAATTAAATGAACAATTGGACAGAAGACGAGAGCGGTATAAATGTGACTCCGACGTCATTACGCAAGGTTTTTTTACTCGCGACGGTCGAGACTGAAACGACCCAATGGAGGGGTCGAGACTTATTCTTGAGTTGAGCTGCACCTGGCACTGGCTTTGCGATTCCCTATGCTCTGGGTAAATATGGTTGTTTCAATCCGAGTCGACTCCAGTCGCAGCTACAGGGACAAGGTCAGATTGAAAAACATCCCTTCACATCAATCGCCTTTGTCCACGCAAATATCAAAAGGCAGCCCAGCTTGGACGACATTCTTTGTGTGTCAATACATCCGAGAGTTGGAGAATGAGAAAATACTTTCACGCAACTTTCGAAGGTATAAGTAATTTCGTTTTGATAGAATCACAGTGATTTATTTCCAAATGACCCGAAGAGTAAAAGACGATTTTCGGGCTGCAGTTTTTAGATATCATCTTCTCGGAAACTCGACGAATTGAACGACGCCACGGGAAATTTTTAGAAAACCCCTTATTAACATTCAAAATTAAAAGATGTGGGTCAAACGCAAAAGTTTAAATCATGTTTCATAAAGAAAGGCAGAGACATGAAAGGAGATATCAAATATTAAACATGCCAATGTGCACGGAAGAACGAAATGAATGGAATTAAAATTAATCCTGGACGTGAGATGGAATTTGCAAAAGAAAAGAAAACAGCACATTGAACAGTTTTAATATCACGGAAAAAAGTATGCAAATGTTTTATTAACAATTTCAAATTTGATTTAATTTATTAATTAAATTAGTTTCATTTATTATCGCCTTCTTTTAGGAATAATTTTTCGTTCATAAATTGAATTTTATCTTTTTATTAATAAGAAGGTTCTTCGCAATTTCAATCATGAAATTCTTTACGGCTCCTTATTGCAAGTGTTTTCTGAGTTTTTCTCATTATTTTTCTAACAATATTACATTTATGTGTACAACTAATTTGACGCCGAGTCTAAAAAAAAAAGCCTGCATTCCCAGATCTTTGTGAAAACGGGCAGGCATAAAATGAATGGAGCGAATTCTTAACGGGTTTTTTGCTCATTGTTGCAGGCTCGTGTCGATGCATATATGCAGAAAAAAGATGGGAAATCCACAAGCGGCGGCGGCATAGGCACCGCGCCTGCTGATCATTTGGAAAAATAGCTTACCTTTGTTCTGGAACTCCGTGGCATCGTTTCCAACGACGAGACGCGTCAGCGACGTCAGCAAACTTGACAAAAACACAAACCGGTACGTGGCCTGCATCTCGATCGAAAGTCAGGTGCCCTTATCGACGCGCGACACAATGTGGACAGACACCTCGCCGTACCGGACAATTCGCGGGTTCGCAGAGGCGTACATTCGCAGAATCGCTTTCCCGACGTGGAAAAATCGGCTGGACGTTTTCCCCTTAGTCGCTGTTCCGCCTGGATGGCCTCAAGTTCCAATATAACTCCGCTTCGCCAATCGCTCCTCGGAGGGCAAATCCTATCAATTTCGCAAGCGTCAACATTTTCCAGCGAAATCTTTATAGTCCTTCTCGAATGACTCTCAGGCCACAGCTTTTTCCAACACTCGATACGTTTATTCCGCGGCGGAATATTTAGTTTATTCGCGAGCTGTCGCAACCCGTTTCGAGTTTCTAGGCTTCTCTCTGCAACTGACATTCGACTTTCAGATGGGAAAAGTCACATGAAGCTTAGAAGTCGAGATAAGCACAAACAGAGAAAAGATTTCAGCCCGGGGACATTACACCAAAAGGAAATTGTGTTTTCTCATTTCTACGATCGCACCGCATTTCATTTCAAACTTGACTTTTCTTATAATTTCGGTTTCCATGCAAAACAAGACAACATAATGAAGCAAGCAGATACGCCTGCCAATTATTTTTCAAGTTGAAACGGAACACTTTTCGGTAGTAAATTGTATTCGCGTCGTATAGAGATTGTCGAAAATGCTAATTTTATTTTCTCTTGAAAACCCGTTACGGAATTTTCCGAAAGGTATGCTTTGAAAATTTATTAGAAGAATGTTTATCAATATGAAACTTTATGCATACTTCGGATGAGGTCCACATTTCCGGATGAAATATTTTATACCGAGATAGAATGTGGCATGAATGTATTGGAGAAAACATCGGATCCCACCCGAAAAGATATTCATCCTCGGAATAAAAATAAGTCAACTGATTCTATAAAAACATAAATTGCCAAGTTTGTCGTAACGAAAATGTGATTAAACGATTACCGACGATAATTAATGTATCATCTGTTCGAATATATAAAAAAACTCGTTCAAACCTAAACACATCGAGTCCAAGTGTTTATATTAAAATTCCGATCTACCGAACCATCCATCTTTTTCCCCTTTTCATCAACTCTTTAATGAAGAGAAAAAGCGTGTTTGTACGCCGAACAACCTTTTTATTCTTAATTTAAAAATTTTATGTTTCATCAGGTTCGCGTATTAATTGATCTACTATCGTGCACTTTTTTTCTGTGCTTTATATTATTTAATGAAGCGTTGAAATAAAGTAAAAAGCTCAAATGGTACTATTTTCCACTTCATTAACGAAATGTCTCAATATTCCAAATGAAACGATAAAAATTTCACGTCGGTGACATAGTAATTCGAAGATATTTTAATTAGCCATGATATTGGAAAGCCATAAATTACCTTTTTTATTTCTCAATTATCTTTTCCACGAATTTCATTTTCAAAATGAATCACGTTTTTTTATGTAAATTTCTAACGAACGTTGCTTGTCCCTCTTACATTATTTACTACTCTTTCTCAATTTCAAACGTGAAACGTTCGATGAAACCTTAGAATAAAAAAAATCCTCAGCAAGAAGATGTTCGAAATTTATCACACCGGACATTTTTCTCTTGTAAAAATTCTTCTCTACCTCCCGACGCTTGTAATTATGTATATCATTTTCGATCGCGCGTTTGTTTGTAGAAAATGAATGGGTCTTTTATACGAATTTACGTTCATTAGCTGACGATAAATAGTCGAGTTCGTCCAAGTACAAACAATTAGAGTCAAAACAGATGTATTCGCCAGTCGTTGCTCTCCCTTTGAACCCTTTTTTTTCATACTCGGAGTGTTGCTTTCTGAGACCTGTTCTCAGCCCTGGATGGCACAAGATTCGCTATCACATGTGCTCGCCGTTATTGGGTCGAGAGTTTTGGCAGGTCAACGGAGAAGCGAGTGTCTTGATTGCCAAACAAGCCGACGCTTTTTTATGGCCCGGCCTCCGCTTCGCGCCTCGCCTTTGTCCTGCGAGAGTTGTCCATTTTTTCCATGCCGTCTTTTCGAGCGCCAGTCAAGCTCTTTTGACGCACATACTATATTTTTCGCTGCTGGCGGTGGCCTGGCAACCCGCCGCGTACCAAGAACGGCGATATTTCTTCCCTTCGATCGCTTCCTTCCTGCTTCACGACGCTTATCTCCGTTGCTTCTTTTCTCCCGAGCAGTCTTATTCCTTTTGAATTTGTCTTCGCACTCCTGGTGAGAATTCCCAACCTACCCTTCCTTTTCAATTAAGGCTGTTTGTTCTCTACGCTCTTTCTAAAAGTCTAACGATGCTTGATCAATAATTAATCGTTAATCAACTCCAATAATTAATAGTCGGCTATTCTGTTAATCACAGTTTTCTTTTCATTCAAAACCTTGATGAATTCTTTGTTGCACTGAAACAATCGCGGCAATTGGACGAGATTTGCACTTTAGAACGATAAAAGTCGACAATTTTTCCAGTTGTTGAAAGCAAAGTTTAACGCTTCGTTGAATTTACATTTTGAAATCGACTGGCGAAGTAACATGGCGCAGTGAGACAAAATCAGTTTTTGGCTGCAGCATTATGAAACAAAAAGATCGCCATTTTTTTGGATATGTTACATCGCTTTATTGAAGTTGAACTCTACATGAAGTTCCGAGTTCTATTATTAAAAAACTGATTTTGCTAGGTACATTTCGTCGCTATCATATTAAAGCTAGAAAATTTAGGTTTAAGAAATTTAAAAACTGAATGTTTTTTTACATAGAGTCGTAGAAATGTTTATTTATAAATTTGTAATTGAAAAAAACATTCGTGAAAAATTTAACAGCACTGAATGTTAAATTTTAGCATTTCAAATAACGAGGTAAAAAACATGAACTTGAAAAAAGTTGAATGTGTACTGCTGGTTGAGATTGGTACAAAAACCTTTATTGTAAATAATAGCAATTCGTAATGAAATTTAAGATTAATTTTTCATTCGCTTGTTTGCATACGTAACATAGAAAGTTTTGACAATAAAAAAAGCGAAGTTTAGAGAACTGTTGCATCTTCAAAGCTTTTGTGTGGAATTTGCAATGAACAAAAAAATTAAATTTAAAAACTATCTCGCTGTACCAGCCACTCTTCCGCTTGTTACATTTCAGTTTTTATTACTTTGTTTTGCCGTATTCAAAATGAGAAATCAAGTCCTAGTAAAAAGTGTAAAAAAGCGTGCAGTTTCAGTTTATCGATACACATCGAGAGTTTCATATTACGTTTACCAAGCGTGATACGTCGTATTGTTATACATGTATGTAACAATATGCTAGCTAAATTGACTTTTCATGCCGCAAAAATGTGAAAGGACAGTTTGGTATCATCAAAAATTGTGCATTTCGCAAGGAAAAAAAAAGAGTTTTCCATTCCCGAGTGATATTTATAAAGCTCTGAAGATTTGATGAAACATAAATTGTTTTCACAGAATTAATATTGTGTTTTCACGACTTTATTGAATCAAGCCTCTAAATTATAGGAAAAAGATAGAATTCGTCTTCGAAACGTCCCTAATTTCCCTAAATATATTCATCAAACAGAATTGTTTTGTCTCCAAACCCCGAAATCGAGAAAATATATAGATAAAGATATCGTCAATAACTTCGTTCCTCCAAACTGCGTTCTGTTCCGCGAGCATTAATTTACCGATTATTTATACCCGATCCTCCAGAAGCTCGAACAACAAGAGAGATTTCGTGTTAAAGTTTGATAAGTGCTAATGCCCGTAATTATATTCTTGTTAAGTACAAGAAGGAGAGATGCGTTATTAGTTACCGGGTATTAAGCTTAATTTTTGATAGTTGATTGTGTAATTACGATCAACCAACTGGTATATCAGCTTCGGAAAATTGCTCGCGCCGAACTTGTAAATCCCCGGGCTTGCGGTCGCACGCACACTTCACGTGCTCAATATTCACGGGCTGATCACATCGCTATTTCCACTGAATCGTGAAATTCGCGTCACATGTTCAAATTATTTCACGATGCACGGAACTGCCACTGAACCAGATAGGGCGCGAAAAAAAAGTCGCGTTTTTTGAGCCACTCACGGTGATATATGCGTACTCCAAAGGCCGGTGCGGGACTAAATCCAAAACTAAAAACACGCGTGCGATCCCCACTTCGAAGTCCACGTTCCACGCGACTTAGGGACTCGCAAATACTCTCGATAGGCGCGGGACACCCACACAAAGAGAAGCTGCTTGAAAATAGTCCCACCGTTCTCTCGCTTTCTTTCTCTTTCCCGCTTTCGTCTCGTTGCCCAAAATCTATTTCGTGCTGATTCCTTCACACACGCGCCGCTTACTCATAAGATCTACCCTCCTTTCGTACACCGCACGGTCTAGACCGGTAGTGGAAACAATTTTCGTTCAATGACTTCTATGGGCAGAAAACCATTTTCATGTTCCTTGTTTAACAGGGTTGTTCTGTAACCGATCGCCGCATTTGGGTTAAAATGACGTGAAATAGGGATACAATTGATTTACGTACTTCATCATTATATTTACTTCATGCCATGTGGGTAACTGCTCTTGCGAGAGAATAGAACATTCAAAAGAATTTGGGAAAAATTGGCCATAAATTGTATCATGTCGCGCTTCAACGGTTTCTACAGTGAATTTGAACGAAATGATAATTTAACTGAATTTATTGCGTGAAATCGTTTAAATACAATCGTATTATTAGAAACAATTCTCATTTTATTTAGGAACAAAAAATTATCGATATTCCGTCGATAAATTTTGTTCGATTAAATTGTATATCCTGAATTCAAGATTTTTTAAACATTGTGTCAAGTATTCCTTCAGAATTTCTTTTCGAGCAAACGCTTTGTCGGAAAAAAACTTCATACGTTTTGACGAGTTCGAAATATCAATAATGACGTGAGCTTAAAGTTCGAGTTCGGATTTAAAAAAAAACGACCATTTCCTGCTGCAGACTTTTTTAAGGCGGCGCGGCGCGTTTCGTCGATGACTCAAACATTTTTCCAGAAACGAACGTGGCATGACAAACCCTATTCAATGTAGCACGAGTAGCAAACAAGAGGGATAAAACGGAGGGCCGATTTTAGCGTATCATTCGTTTGATTGTGATTATACGAACGAGGGTCGCTACT